>OU896707.1:33691037-33714570 GCA_918026855.4 Phaedon cochleariae | reverse complement strand
TGCATGTTTTGCCTCCTCCACTGACGAACTTATTTTGATATTTTCTCATATTTCACGAGATTTTCAAAACTTTTATATTACGAGAAAATCATTGTTGCGGGTAGTACCATGAGCTAGGAGGTTTCAAATGATATCTGAAATTGAGGAGGATGAACATGAAAAAATGGATATATAATATACAAAGAAATACATTAAAAATTCGCATTTTCTCGTTTATTCATCAGAAAACAACTACTTTTCTGGCAATATGCCACGACTAACATTGAATTATATCTATTGAACACACACGATGAGAATTTGAAAATAAAATCTTTTGGAGTTGAGAATATGCAATCTTTGAAATGAATTTTTAAATGTATAGGAGAAGTATACTTGTTGAAATCTGATGAGACAGGGACTTAACAAAAAATCGTTTCGGATCAGTGATATGGGAATTATATCTCTCACAAACATGACTTTATTCGAATCAAGTCATTTCGGATTTCAAATCATCCTCAGTAACCTGAAGTCTAGTTATCGTTCACCCATTCTACGTGATATACACAATTTTCATCTGTCTATAATATAATATAACCAAAACTATAACGGAACTGACATCTGAGGATTATTGTCGACATTCAATCCCTGTCATTTGGTTTTTGTTTTTCGGATGTATGACGCATTGATATTCATCATACAGGACGTGGAAAGGAATTCTTTCTTCTTTTGCTGCAATTTTATGTTGATGAGGGTGTGTTGAAATATTATGAATAGTGATATTAGTGCGTGGGAAGCTTATGTAAAATTGGAAATTCATGTTTATCATTTATTTTACTTTCTGTGAAATCCAAGAGATGAATTGACTTTTTTGTTTATTTTTCCTTTGTGAATTGATATTTGGATGAATAGTATCAATATATTGTTGAAAAGTGTCTAATTGTCTATTGATTCCTTCAGAGCATACGTATCTTTACCAATACGAACATTGTTTCATCAATGAATGTTTATGTATTATTCTACACAAGTTATTCCTGAAAATCTCAGCAAGTAAAGGTCTCAGTGGATTTCCTATAATGAACCCTTTGGACGCGGAATATATTTTGTTGTCGAATATAATTTAGGCAAGCCAAGGTTTACTTACTTACTGGAGATATAAAGGGTCCATATACATCATCAGAACGTATCGACACAGACCGTCGATTAGTAGGAATTTATTTGACTAGAATAGTAAGAAATCAGAATAGCAAATCATCAGAACCATATTTCAGCGACTGCAATATGTACAACCCGTAATTTGTCGAACCGTACTTTGACAGACTGCATTATGTCAGAATGCATAAATCACAATAGTATATCGAAAGACTGCCATATATTCAGAAGTGTACTTTGCCAAACCAGTAAATAAAATACTCTTCATGTCGTCAGAATCATAAAAATATATAATCGTAAAGTCAAAGAACCGTAGAAGCACAGACTGTAATTCAGCGACCCGTACTCTGTAGACCACCATTTCATCAGAATGAACATTCCCGACCAGCAAACTGGCAGAATTGTGATGTACAGAATCTGAAAATGGCAGAATGCGAAAAGTTCATACCCGTGAAAAGACAGACTGTCGATTTTTGATACCCGTAAAATGGAAGATCCGTACAATGACAGACTCGTAAAAGCACAGACTGCCAATACTCTAGATCCGTAAAATGCAAGAACCGTACATCGACAGACTCATAATCCATCGGACTACCGGAATTTCCGATCCATAATTCATCAAAACCGTAAAACGACAGACCCGTAAAACAGCAGAATCGTAAAATGACAGACTCGTACAATGGCAGAATCGTGCAGCTACCAAACCCGTAAATTTTCAGAATTTTTTGGATTAAGACCCGTAAAATAGCAGAACCGTAAAATGGCAGAACCGTACATTGACAGACCCGTAAAACATCAGAACCGTACATCGACAGACCGTCAATATACCAGAATGTGTGAGACGCGTGGAGACTCGGAACAAGCGGTAGCGCATTGTTGCCAAGTTGAATCGATAGAAATTCCTTGCTATACCTACTCAAATCTGATTCAAACTGTTTTATGAAGAATTCTAGAGGGCTGAGAAAGGTTCGTACATTGTAGTATTTGTGTTTGATAATCTGTTTGATCCGAATCAGGAAGATATTGACATGATAATTTGATTGTATCAAGATGAAGAAGTATATATCATTCTTTTTGTTGAAAAATTATATAACAAAACATCAGACATGTGAATATAACGATGTTGTCTATGTATAATAGGTGAATCTATTATCGGAGATTCTATAAGGCAGAAATGGAATCATTGTATGTTCATTTCTGAACATATAAATATTGGAGAAAAACATCAAACTTTCAAACTTTTCTATAGTCCAATGGTCTGAGATTCGGATCAGAGTGTATACCTCTCAATTTGATTCTCCAATTAAATAGTAAATAATATAAATAAAGAACTTGTAGCATTTGTATATCGCTATTTCGTTTCAGGAAACCTACTCCCCAAGAGTTTTCGAATCTAGTGATTTCTTATTGTCAATTGTGCTTAAATCCCTCACATGACTTCAGTTATAGATTATATATAGGGTGTCCCGAAATTGCTCTACTTGAAGTAGAGGTCAAAATAAGTTGATTGGACCCAATTCGTTTATATACCAAAATGTTCCGTTCGTCAATGGGGTACTTTGTATGTGATCAATGAGGTACTTTGTATGTGATCAATTCCATTTGCGTTTCGGATATCATAATGACTTCATTCATCTTCCATGAAATGTCAAATCTCAAGCAATGGCGGCTCGAAATACCGCCTGTTGGTTGATCGAGGAGGTGTTACATACATTTTACTTGATTATTTGGGATTTTCCCTCCTCGCTTCTACAAAATAATAATATGAGCATATTTTCAATATACAGTGTGGTCATTTAAGTGTGCAACATATGGGAATCTTCTTAATGAATTGCACAACCAAAATACAGATAGTGCCAAGAGTTGGTGCATGTTCGATCATCATTTCAGGTGCACTCAGAATAGTTGCAAGTCAAACAGCATACAGGGTAGGTAAAAAGATATAAAAAGTGCTCAGGAGTAAAGTACCCGTATTTAAAAAAATTCAGCAGAATGTTATTGAGAAAAGTTGTTCACAATTGAAATTCATACCTAAATACCAGAACATGGCTTCCTAAGAGATTCTTCAGTTCTTCAATTCCTTTCGTTAATAAATTCCCATTTTTTTTTTTCAAATTCAAGCATATTTTTGCATTTAACTTGGATTTCAATTTTTTTAGGAAATCACAAACTTCATGTTTGTTGCAACGATATTCAGCTCAACTTTGAGATTTTGCGAACCCTATTTTCAACAAGGTAAAACATCATTAATGATAATATGCATATTCGAAAACCTTCATTTAATGTGAACATTTTGTATTTGAAATGTTTATGAAAAAGCTGAACAAATTGATCGACAACCATGATATCTTTTGAAAAATCACGGACACCCAAGGAACAGAACAAATGAGGGTTGACAGTAAATATTGAGGCAGTTTGGTGACATACTCCTTATCTAATGATGTTTTACCTTGTTGAAAATATGGTTTGCGAAATCTCAAAATTAAGCTGTATATCGTTGCAACAAACATCAAGTTTGTGATTCCCTAAAAAAATAAAATCCAAGTTGATTGCACAAAAGTGCATTAATTTCAACAAAAGTATGATCAACTTATTTTGTTATGATCAAATTATGAAAGTGTTTAGGGTGAATATAAAAAAAATACAAATTGGGAAGTTATTAATGGAACAATAAACACTAAAATATATCTTAGGAGGCCATGTTTTGGTATTCAGGAAAAACTTTCGATTGTACAGAACTTTTTTCTATAACAGTTTGCTGAATTTTCTGAAATAAGGGTACTTTACTCCTGAGCATTTTTTATATTTTTTGACCTACCCTGTATGCTGTTTGACTTGCAACGATTCTGAGTGCACCTCAAATGATTACCGAACATGCACCAACCTTTGACACTATCTGTATTTTGGTTGTGCAATTCATCAAAAAAATTTCCATATGTTGCACACTGTACAAGTACCAGAGGATTTGCCCCAAAATTTTACTGAAATTCAAATGGCACTCTGTATGAAATTTTACGTAAGTCGATAGAGCGAAAAAATACCTTTCAAATGACATTTGTTTTCAAAATGGCGGATCATGCAGGAACCTTTTTGTCTGCAATCATCATGGACACATTGTGACGTCATCCGTCGAATTTTTGGCAAGCATCCTTATAAAATAAAAAATTTACGAAGCACTTGGATTAGGTATTGATGGAACATATTTTTTTTCAACGCTTGAAGCGCACGAAAGGAAATCTCTATGATAATTTGTTTTTATTAAGTCATCATTTCAAACAATTTTCTTAGTCTTAAATTCCCCCAAGAATGTGAAGTAGGAATGGTACTTTATTCAAGGAAAGTTCAGTATAAAGAGGTCATTATGTTGTTTTTATAGGAATATTGAGGAATGTTAAATGAAAAAGTTGTTTGAAACCACCCAAACTTTTATTTTGTTTAGTTGTTTTATATACAGTGTCCTTCGTTTTTTTCGGGTAGGCTAATAGCTTTGTGTTTTTTTTTTCAATAGGACACCCTGAATTCAGCTTTCCATGAAGATTTCGAGAATTCATAGTTGATAGGATGTTCCATTCGAGAAATTGTCTATTATAAATGTGGAAATTGAGAATGAAAATCAACCTGTTTCAGGATATCCCTTGGAAATATTGAGTTTGGCTCGAAATTCTTTTTTATTTAATTTGACATGTGATGTGGAACTTTTCAAAACTACGGAAATATTGAAACTTCTCACTTTTCGTATAACCTGTGGTGTAAAGTGAAATATAACATAACTGGTTTAACTGGTGATGAAATATTATTCACTACAGCACCAGTTACGTTATTGAATATGTGGTTGGACGAAAAGAATAATGTATTTCAAGCTGCTTTCTCAATATCAGTTGGAAAAACTGAACTTGAATCAGCCATTTTCCACTGATGGAAGTATCGAACGAGTCTTTTTCGTGAATTTTATGACGGATACTTCGAAGTGACGGGCGGAGTCGACTTGCCTATACTCAATTTTTGTACATAATCGGTAGAATTCATGTAGAAATGATGGTCATTATATTATCTGTTCGAGCGAAAATTTCTAGCAAAATTAGGAAAAAAATTACACGTAATACGTTCGTTCGTCTCGCATAATCCCGTCGTCAAACAAAATGACGCGTTTCCTAACTGGTTACGTATAAAGCACTGTATATACATTTCACACTTTGTCGACCATCTCCATATCAACGAAGTTCCTCAGTGATGAAAAATGCGATAATGACTAATTGAAATTTTATCTCATAGAGAATGTCACTCAGAAACTAGTGGCGCACTCATTTTTTTTTCGGGGTAAGTATATGATTTTGGAGATAAGTACGCATCAAACTTATGATTTTTTCAGTAGAACACCCTGTATTTCATCCGCTCATCAAATTCCTTGTTTTCTTTCGTTTCGAATTATGTATAATGTTATGAATATAAAATTTTCAAAGATGCTCCAAAATCAATGAAGCATGGACTTTCATAGTGATATAGATTTTTTCAATAAAAAAGTTCCACTTGAACTTTTGATTTTACCATGAAGAGAAAAAAACAATTCCAACACTGAATAACTAACACAAAACAAAACGTAGGTACCTAATAGCAACAAATAAATAGTAATAAGAAGTATACATAATGTTGAATAAGCAGCTGTTTCAATATTTACTAAAACAATTGAATTTCGAAATCATTCAGTAACTTATTCATTGAATTATTCGAATTGATGTCCCTTTTCTCTATCACACAATTGACACAATTCCTCAACAGGTACAAGTACACTGGTATGCAGAAATCATGTCGCAGTTGGACGGTGTAACCGCTTTTATTGTAGCGGTGATTTAGAGCGCTTACATCGTCCAACTGCGACATGTTTTCTGAATACGAGTGTACGTCTTAATACACTAGGAAGCACAACAATCTTGAAGAAATTCGTGCAAAATGGTGTAACAACAGAGGCAGTTTTTAGGAATTACAAAGATATCCTTCAATGATTTTTAATGCGTCTTCAGGTTAGGTGTGCCAATTGTGGCAATTGTGTGGAAAACTGGGCAACAATCAAGTGCCTCTTTTACATCATGAATTTATTCTTATTACTGTTTATTTGTTGCTATTAGGTACACCTAGGTACGTTTTGTGTTCTGTTAGGTAATTAGTGTCAGTATATCGTTACTGTCCTCATCAAAAAAATATCAGAAGTAATATTCCTCCAATTAGACTTTTTCATATAAAAAATCAATAGTCCACTATTGAAATACAATGTTTGAGTGATTTTTGAGCATCTTTGAATTTATCTATACAATATATATCATTTTGAAGGAGAAAAGAGGAATTTAATGAGCTAATAAATTGAAAAAATCATAAGTTTGAGTTGAATCTCCAAAACCATACTGCGAAAAAAGAATTGGGTACGACATTGGAATCTGAATGATATTCTTCATGACAAAAGATTTGAAAAACTCTGTTAATATAGAGGGTGTCCAAAATGTGAAATAAGTTAGAGGCAAAATCTGAGTTTCACAAAAAAGTGGCACAGAACCGCAAAAACCGCAAGATTCCGTGTTCCACAACAACAGAGATACCTCAGATGTCTGAACCAAAATGGAATACACTGTACAGGGTGATTCAAACTCCTCGCCCTTGGCTCATAACAAGGAAAGGAAAACTGCAGATGGAAATCTCTCAGAGGGAATATATTTATCCTTATTTGAAAATATCTCAGCTCCTTTCAAAATGGCGGAAATGACGTCTGCAAAATTATTTTTTCCACAGAGTCACAATTTTTCCTCATATTCTGAAAAAACATATATTTTTTTAAACATCTTCCATCGTGAAACTTTCTTTCTTTCTTCATTAAGTTGATAGCTATGATGTGATATATGATTGGCATTTTCAAATAAACTTCAACTTACCCCGCCGTGATAAAAATCAAGTCGACCGGAAAACAAATAGTAAGTAATTTGATATATTTTGCATTCATCATTTAGAACCGATTAAAGCTGAAACCAGCTGACTCGATTTTTGATTACGTCAGGGTCAGTTGATATTCATTCGAAAATATTCTTTGCATAAAGTCACAATTTTTTTCTCATGTTCTGAAAGAAAATATTTCATTCAACAACTTTCAGAAAGGAAATTTTCTCCTATCATCATTTGGTTGATAGCTATCGGGACTTTGATGTTAGCAGTTTATCAATTATTTTGCATTCATATTTGAACCGATTGAAACGTAAACCTGGCGACTTGTTACGGCGGGGTCAGTTGAGATTTATTTGAAAATACCAAAGATTATTGAAATGGAAATACTAAATCCAGAGTCCCACGGCTTTTAACCAAATGGAGATAGGAGAAACTTGTCATGATGAAAGTTGTTAAAAAAATATGTTCTTTCGGAATATAAGGAAAAAATAGTGGCTTCGTGAAAAAAAAAATATCTGACGCTATCTCGGGAAAAGTTGAAATATATTTAAATACGAGAACATATACTTTACACGACACATCCATTCTAATCCTCTCTGCCGTATTTGCATTTGCAGTTTTCCTTTTCCTGTTATGAGCCAAGGGCGGAAAGTTTGAATCACCCTGTACATAATGGTTTCATGCTCACATAGGTCATCTTTTGATCAGAAAATCATTCCGGACATATAAGTATTATTCAGTGTTGCGCTTCAGCGCTACAGGGGCTAAGTTTTCCTCTCATAATTTTTTTATGCACTGTTATGCACATAAGAGCAGGGTACCTAATTTCAATATTTCATTTGAGGAACTTGGTAGCACTTTCAATATTTGAGGGATCAAAAGTAAATACTGGCGTTTTTTCTCAAACGCTATAGCAATAATGCTTTCGAAGCAATATGATAATCACGGCCTTTCATTTTTTTCTTGCATATTTAATCAATTTTTCCACTCCTCAGGTGCATAATAGTTATTAATACACCAAGGTAGTGAAGAATATTAGTATTACCCAGGGACAGCAATACATTACAATCATTACATTTTTGTGGAACTAAGATATGAATCTATTGCTTCTATGAAAGCACTTCTTTTCAATTTAAAAAAAATCTAGTGGTTAATACCTATAACAGATTCGAATGCCATCAGAACAGTGAGTTCGGGTTATTATATCAGAGGTGGGTGGCTATGTCTTTCTTGACTAGTGGTTATAAAATGACGAAAACTACCTTGGCAGTAAAAGTACACTTCACGCCTCGGGAAGGAGTAAATAATGGTAGGTTTTATAGCTAGTGGTGGAAAAAATAGTAAATATACCACGGGACTGATATTAGGATAATAAGGAATACGAACAAACTGAAAGAAGATCAGGAAGGAAAGAAATTTGTTTCATCATTCGTAGACCGATGTCATTCGATATTCTCTGGTTCTTTCAATACGTGTATGAATGAAGGTAGGTGTACCAGATTTGTACCTGTTCAGTTTCTAAAATCAATCAATATGTTTTCCATTTAAATTTTTTGACTCATGATTTTGGTGAAAATAATCACTTATTCGAAGGGTAGAAGAAAATCCAATTCTCATTTGACCTTGAATAAGGAAAAAAATCGACTAACGGCACTCTCCTTATTCATTATATCACTCAATACTGAATGTAATCTTTTTTTTATTTTCGAAATCTAGCTGGCCTACTCCGGTCGAGCTACCAACTTTTCGCATCGGGATCAAAAGTACTACAATTTTGGTTTCATCCAATTTCTCAAAATCCTTGTTCAATTCTGTTGAAAAAACGAGTGACACCTTGTTTTAAAGAATGTTTGAAAAAGGAAGAATACCATAAAAATATTAGGTACATTTTCACATTGACGTTTCCGGAGCGAATTTGCTTCCGTATTCAACATAAAAATGGAACATGTTTTAGTACGGCAGACGGTGCGATCTATCGTTCAATAACCCAATCATGGGGTATAACTTAATTGAACATCAAGGACATTTTTTGTCATCATCATCCACATATATAATGAGAAATTACGACATCGCCCCATGGTCGAGAGATTTTCTACAGGGAAAAATGTACGAAGATCGCGTTTTTCAATATGTCTGAAAAATAGCAGTCTAACAATAATGGGGATGAAGCTAAAAAAACATATGAGGGCTCATTTTGTAGCCTGAAGTATTACCAATCGAATGGTGTATTGACAATTCATATTTCATCATCCGAATATCTAAATATTTCACCACTTTCAAAAACTATCCTATATAATTTTTCAATATTTCATTAATTTTCAACAAGCAAGAACTCGATTATTTTCCAAATGAACTACATCATATGTTCCCATCAAAAACTGCGTAATTTTATGAGGAACATTTCATCTCGATCAATGGTATGGATATTCCTAACAGTTTTTGTTCTGCAATTAAATTTTTAGGACAGCGCACCACAGTCGAGGCGTTTCGTCGGAGCAAGAATGTAAAATCAATAAACCATTCTAAGCATAACGATCGATGAAACTTTCACTCGTCGCGCGCTTAGACCGTATTCTTCACCAAAATATGCTCATTTTGTCGAAATGGAAGATATGGTGAGCAATTTATATTTAACTAGATATCTTCGAATGTATAGTTGATTGTAACAAATGCAAATTAGGCGGTTTTTACAAGAAACATCTTACAGAAAAGTAAACAATGTACATTTATGCTTCGTCATCGGATTTTTCAATATTCTTACAATGAGCGTTACATTTACATTCAGTACAACAAAATACATCCTCTGTTTTGCAAATGCACTTCTGTGTTGAACATGTTTTTTCTGTACGCAGTAAATTCATACACCCAAATGGTCTACTGGTTAGCGCTGTCGACTGTCAGTCTGAAGGTCCATGGTTCGAATCGCTGTGAACTTGAACTTTTTTTTGCAACTTTTTTGTTTTTTTACTTCATTCTGGTTTTCCTTTTTCATAAAATATTTGAAGTCAAATAGGTTAGTGCGTTTAGGATAAACAGTCTCATTTTATTCAATTTTGTTGAAGAACTCAACTTTTGAAATATATTATTAATCTATGTGTTTCTACACTCTATTCGGTTTACCTTCCACAAAAATATTGCAATCAGGAATAGGTTAGTTCGTTAAGGATAAATAGTTTCTGAGTTTTGCCTAAGTACTTCGAAGATGAGATATTACGGTCGGCGTGGTTTGTGCTAGCGTACAGTATATTTAGTAAAATCGCAGCCAGGAAAGTAGTTGTTTTCTGTTGAATATACTGAGTAAGAATTGATAATTTCATCACATACCGAATGCGAATTCTCTATGTATTTCTATATCTAAATCAACAGGTGCGGAAAAGTATGACTTTCGGCATTTGTTTGGTAAACTACATTTTCGTCTAAACTCGACAATGCGAAGATCAATTATTGTTTTATCGATTGTTCTATCTCAGATTCACAGAGGCTGTTCAAAAAACTGCTTAGGAACTGGTGATGGGTTCAGTTTTGACGAGTGGATATGGTCAATATCATGGAAAATTAGTCTTCAAGTTCTGAATGGTTGGAGATGACATTTCGAGAATTACACAGATTAATATTAGCTCTGAGTATTTACACTCAGTTTTCATTCGTAGGTTACCCGATTTCATCTTCGAATTCTGTCCGCCCTATATCCTATTTTTATCTGGTGGCGCCTATGGTCCAAGGTCACCTGATATAGATCAGAATCAGAATCAGATAGACAAGAACGTTTATTTAATAGCTTCCATAGTGAGTTTTACAAGAACGTTTATTCAATGGCTTCCATATGTATGTATGTATGTATAAGCATTTTTTCATCAATCCCTATCTACAGCACCGCACTAATTATCGTTAATGAAGAATTCTCGAAACTAAATTCCGTAGCTGAACTTCGATTTCAATCTAGTTTCGTATCACCTTCTTCCTTTTTTTAGAAATATGGGTACAAAATACAAAATGAATGAATTTGGGTATGACATAGATTCATATAAAGAACATCCAATATCTTGTATCTATAATCAAACTTTGAAAACTCCAAAGTTTGTTGTAAAAAAAAATTGTAAAACTGTTTTATCCGTCATTCGGTTGCCCCCTTTTACGAGCAACCCTCAGAAGTCTTCGAAAGTCTTGTGCGAGCAAGGATTGACGGGGGCCTTACCTTTTAACGTGTGATCCCAAACACTTGTAACATGCCAAACACCTATTTCTCGAACCCTTCTCTCAACTGACTTCAAGGAATTGTAGTTTTTAAGAAAATACTTCAAATAAAAACTTTCTTCTCCATATAGCAAAAGAGTTGGGTGACGTTCATATATTTCATATTGAAATGTGGTCATTCATCACTTCATATCATATGAACGATCTTATTCTCGAGTGTACAAGAGCAATAGGAACATAAAAGCAGGTCGAACTGAAAGTTTACGTAGAATCCCCACATGACGTGAGAGCAGGCAACACTGTGACCGGCGTTCGCTCTGCGCGTGGCTGGTAGGCCTCTCTGCAGTCTGTCATTTTACGGTTCTGCTGCATTACATTCTGATGAATTCCGATTCTGCCAATGTACGGTTTTGATTTTTTACGGTTCTGCTGACGTACAGTTCCTATATTTCACGATTCTGTCGATGTACGGTTCTGAATTTTTACGATTCTGTTATTTTACGCATCTAACATTTTACTATTCTGCTGAATTACGGTTCTGATAGTTTACGATTCTATCACAATACAGTATATGACATTACAGTCTGATGAAGTACATTCTGTCATTGTACGTTCTGATATAATATGATTCTGATGGAATACGGTCTGTTGTATTACGAGTCTGTCGATGTACGGTTTTAGCATTTTACGATTCTTTCAATTCACAGTTCCGATATTTTGAGATTCTGTGAATATGCTGTTCTGATTTTTTGCTATTCTGTCAATGTACGGTTCTGACATTTTACTATTCTGTCGATAAACGGTCTGTTGTATTTCGATTCTGACGAAGTACGGTCTGCTAATGTGCGGTCTGTCATTCTGCGATTCTGACGAATTACGGTCTGTGTTGTTATGATTCTGACGAAATATCATTCCGCTGTGATGTTGGTTTGTTAGTTTTCGATTCTGTATATTTGCGGATCTGCGATATTGCTATTATAGAAAAATACACATCTGCGCATTTGCAATCTGTTATTGTCTGGTTTGCTCATGTATAGTATACAAAATACGGTTTGAGGGATTGCGGTTCTGTGCATCTACAGTAGAGATAAATACGATTCCTATGAAATATTGTTCTGTTAAGTTACTGGTTTGAAAATGTATATTCTGATGGATTACGGATCTGCGATTTTACATTCTGGTGATTTGTGTGTTCCCAGATATAAATACACCTTATTATAGTTGAGTATTGGAATTATGAACATCTTAGTCTAGTATTTTTGTTTTGATCAGGGATGTAATGGGTCATATGGTGTACAGGAATAAAAGGTCTATTCCGGAATACATACACGTATATTCAATGTACTGCTTCTTACATGGTTCGAATAGAAGTGGCATGATCGTGTCCTAGATACTGGCATGCAATATTATAATAACAATTTATATTAATATAAGTATATCCACGCTGATCAAGCTGTATTGCTACCCATCAATTTACCTTTATACTTTCGTAATAAAGTAAACAAACGAATCGCACTACACCTTCCCTTCCGAGAGAATGGACTTCATTTTGGCCATTGATGAAGGACATTCTATACAGTTGGGTATCTTAGAGGATCCTGTCAAAATCGAGTGCATTATTCATTAAATATACAGAAATCGTAAAACCCACTGAAACCTATAACAAATTTATTTATAATCCATTAGAGATTATTAAAATGTATTCCCTTCATAAAAATACCTGCAAAAGCATGAAACACAGTCACAATGACCCCTTGAGCCCCAAGAAAAAATTACTACTCTACTATAATATAACGCCAAATGATTAATAAGCAAATTTGCTCAATGCGTATGAATATGAATACAATAACATAGGTGCCTGTTTTGCCCTAACCTAGGCTAACTATATGAGTAGACGTCTACTATAATATAATATCAGTACCTTAATAAATAACAAAAAGTTCTAAGCACATTAGAATCTCCTCGATGAAATGACTTATATATAAATAGTTGATACAATGTTCATTTTTTATTTTCATGATAAATCTGAATTCTATTTTTGTGTATTGTCATCTCTTTACCCATTTCGTCCCTGATTGTACAATTTGGACCCTCGCAGGATACCACTGTGAAAGGACCTTTGTACCAAGGATCGAACTTATTTCTGTTCTCATTTGAAACAATAACGAGATCGCCGGCCTTCAGTTTGATTGCTGCAGCTTTCTTATCAAACCGAAGTTTACGCTCTAGCTTAGCTCTTTCAAGATACTCTTTGGCTCTTGCTTGCGTAATTTGTAATCTATATCGTATTTCCTGATCATATGCATCCACGTTATACAGGGGATGTACACGAGCTCCTGACAATAATTCAGGTAATACTGCTTTTTTGGCAAAAACAAGTTCAAATGGTGTATAATTATGGTAAGAACTTGGGGTTGTGTTGTAACAAAATGTGTAATAGCTCATCCAGTCATCCCAATCAGACCGCTCTTCGTTGATATACATTCGTATATACTCATTGAGGACTCGATGATTTCTTTCGCAACCACCAATGCTTTGACTATGATACGCAGTTGATATCTTATGATCAATTCCTAATAGTTTCATGAGGTTACCTAAAATTTGATTTTTATATTCAGTTCCCATGTCTGTTCGGATCTCTCTCATTGGACCGTAGATGATTATGAATTTCTCAAAAATTGCTTTCGCTATTGTTCTTGCTTCTTTATTTGGAATTGGTATTATCACCACGTATTTGGTCAGTTCGCATTGTAGAGTTACAGCGTATATATTTCCAGAGTTGCTTTTTGGAAATGGTCCTATTGTATCTATGCAAACAATATCGAATGCTTTTTGAGGGGTGGGTGTAATAGTGAAAGGTTCCGAATGACCTAATTTGTTCTTATTCTTTTGACATTTGCTACAAGACTTAACATAATGGTATACATCCCTTGACATATTTTTCCATCTATAGGAAACTCTCAATTTTTTCAGAAGTCGTTTCTGACCGCAGTGTCCTCCTGAAAGTGGATCGTCATGATATATTTTCAATAATTCGTCGCGCTTTTCTTTATCTTTGACTAGTATCGGTGGTATATGTAGTACTACTATCAGTTTTTTCAAAATTTTCTGGCCTATTTCTTTGAATTCATGTACGGTGCACCTATTAAAAATTTCATCATCAATTCTCAATTTAATTTTATCATATCCATAATCGTCCGCCATATTTTCTAGCGTAGACAATATTTTCTCTAAAGAAAAATTGTCATCAACGATCTGAATCGATTGTTGCGCGCTTTCTCTTTTATTACCAATCGATATCCTTAGATACGATGGTCTGATATAAAATTTCAAATTTGGCAATTTCAAGTTGTGTGAATCATCAGATGATTCGTATATTTTGGGTTGTGCTGGCTGATCAAAATTTTGCAGGGATGTTTTTACTTTTTGAATGTTGTCAATTTCGCTATTTTGGTTCCTGATCATAGCTCTTGTAACTGCAAGAACTTGATAAGCCGTTTCGTTAATTTCCTTTAGTTGATCTATATTTATTCTTGACAGGGCATCTGCGCCAACATTATCTTTGCCTTTTATGTATTGAATTTCGAAATTGAATTCTTCTAAATCTAAACGCATTCGGGTCAATTTTGAAGATGGGTCTTTCATAGAAAATAGATAAATCAAAGGTCTGTGATCCGATTTCACGATAAACTTTTGTCCATACAGATATGGTTTAAAATATTTAATAGCCCAGTGAATTGCTGCTAATTCTTTTTCGATGGTTGATTTATGTGATTCACCCCTAGTGAATGACCTAGATGCAAAATATATTGGCATATCTTGTCCATCGAAATTTTGTGATAAAACTGCCCCGCATGCATCTTTTGCTGCATCCGTTGTTAGGATAAAAGGTTTCGAGAAATCGGGATATCGTAAAATTTGTGGACTTATTAGGGCGTTTTTCAAAGTTTCGAAGGATTTTTGACAATCATCAGTCCAGTTGAAATTAGACGTTTTTCTAGTTAATTTATTTAGTGGCAAAGTTATATCTGCAAAGAATGGAATGAATCTCCGATAATAATTACAAAAAGCAACAAATCGTTTCACTGCGTCTGCGTCTTGTGGCACAGGATAGTTTCTAATTGTATCGTATTTGGAATCATCTGGCAAGATACCTCTATCTGTAATTTTATGGCCAAGGTAAGTGACCTCTTTCCTGAAGAACCTGCATTTTTCAGGATTGAGTTTGAGATTAAACTTCCTGCATGTATGGAAAACATCCCTGAGATTTTTTAAATGATGATTTTTTGAGCACCCAATCACTATTAGATCATCCATATAGAGAAATGCTTTCTCGGGAGTGACCCCTGAAAATGCTATGGACATCATACGCTGAAAACTATTTGGACTTACAGCTAAGCCAAAAGGTAATCTTGTGAACCTAAAAGGACCTTTGTCAACTGTAAATGATGTTAAATCTCGTGATTCCTCTTCTAATTGAATTTGATGAAATCCAGAAATTAGGTCAATGACAGAAAACCATTTAGCTCGGCCTAGTTGATCTAATATATCATCTATCCTTGGTAGTGGAAATTTATCCGTTACTAGTTTTTTATTGAGTTGACGAAAATCTACTACTAGACGCCATTTCTTCTCTCCATCGGTCGATTTTTTCGGCACCAACAGCACAGGGCTATTGTATTCCGATGCTGAGGGCTCTATAATATCGTTTTTAATCATATCATCAATTTGTCGATTAATTTCGTCTTTTTGGAATTTGGGAGTTCGATAATTTTTTATGTAAACAGGTGTGTTGTCCGTAGTTTTCAATTTTTGTTTGTAAAAATTATTTACTGTTATCTTATCCGATTTTAAGGCAAAAATATCAGCAAATTCTTCGCATAATTTGACCATATCATCTTTAATAAATTCAGGAATATCCTGATTCAGTTGTTTAATCAGAGCTGATTGTCTGTTGTCAGTTGTGGTTTCTATTCGGTAAATAAAAAATTGATCTAAATCAGTAGTTTTGATATCATAATTTTTCAAAATAACACTTTCGAATGTTGTGTTCAATATTCTAATGAGAGGATATTGACTAGACACTATTGTCCTGGCTACATGAACACCATTAGCTAATTCTTGATCTAATACCAAAGCATCTCGTTTCAGTGATTGTAATTTCCTTACATGTCTAATAACTTCACATCTTGGCGGAATGATTAAAATGTCATCTTCAGGACTATCATATATTGGGACATTTACAACTCTTCGTTGTAAGTTGAAAGTCATTGTCCATGTTGCATAATTCAAGTTACATTTATATTTTGCTATAAAATCTCTTCCTAGTATTCCATCTGCGGGAATTGGAAAATCATCTTCAACTAAGTGGAAATTATGTTCTATTTGACAACCGTCGATAAAAATTATAGTTTTTGTGGTACCCAATGAAGTGATAAGTCCATCAGTCACACCTTCGATTTTGCTAGCAGTAGATCTATCTACCATCTGATCAAAATTGATTTTGGTACGCTTGAACAGGGATATGTCAGCTCCTGTATCTAAGATGAGTAAAACTTTCTCATTTCCTGTCATTTCAGTTTTAAACATCACAAAATTCGAAAGTGATAAATCGACATTGAATATTTTTATATTTCCCCCACCCAAGTTTGTTGGGGGCCAGAACCGTTTCCCTGGTCCGGCTCTGTTTCATACGATCTTACTGCATGGTAATTCCTACTACCCCTATAACTACTACGGTTATAATTATTCGCATAATTATTTGAATTAAAATTTCTTCGTCCCCTGCCATATTGCCCAGTACTGTTATTGTTATTTTGATATCGATTTTGACCTCTTCCACGGAGATGATGCCCGAGCCCGGCATTATTATTATTGAATCTTCTATGATTTTGTCTAAAATTTTGTCTCATATGAAGTACCTGATTAGATTGCACTGTAGTATCAGAAATGGTATTTACGAATTTGGTGATCGCTTCCTGATACGAAGCGAAACTACCAGCTTCCATTATTATTTTTATTCTATCAGAAGAAGTGTTCTTCACGATTGAATTCACTGTCGTATCAGTAGTGTAAGAATCCGCTACTGATGCTGGCACACCTTCACTTATGTATGCTCGTTTTAAACTAGCTGAGAGAGATTCAATTTCTGAGGCATACTTCACAGAATCTTTCGAATTTTGTTTCAGGGCCAACAATTTCGCAGCTACTAACTTTGAATTTTCACCCCTAATACCTCTCTCGATCTTATCGACGATGCTTTCTAAAGAAACATCATCCTGGGTGATGAGATCTCTAGCCTTACCAGACAGGCGGGTCTTGACGAAAGCCACGGCATTTTCAGCATGATCTGCCGAAATTGACTGAAGAAGTGACAAGGAGTCTAAAAATGATTGCAACTTTTCGTGCGAACCATCAAATTCATTTGGCAAAATTTTGCTCGCGACATTGAAAAATTCTATTGTTGACGTTGGCATTGTGCCTTCGTCTTCTTCTTCTTCTTCAGTGTCGTCCTCAAGAATATTTACGTTAATGGATTCGATACAAGATGTTGGTACTCGGTACTTAGCACCAAGAACTTGAAAAGATCGTATAACCTTGTCTCTTATCGTTGGAAAAAGTTTTTTAGCGGCAAGTTTTTGTTGCTCGGTCAAAGAGTTCCATGAAAGAGCTAAGGATTGCGTAAACTTATTGAATAAATTGAACAAGTTATTCTTTACTTCTTCCCTAACTGTTTCACTCTTGGGTACTTGTTTTTTTAAAACACGTTTCGATTCATTCAAAACATCTTGTTTAATTGCAGATAGTTTAGGAAAAATCTCTTCCCAAGTGGTTCTCATCAAAGAGGATATAATTGCGAATCAGGGGCAAAATTTGTGAACGATAACCACTACAACACCTACATAATATAATATTGAAACATATCATTATTCAGCAATTGCAAATGTTTTTCTATACCTTAAAAATAATTATAAATTGTTTGTTGCGAAATAGAACATTGAAGATTTTCGATGATTTCGCTAACAGTAAAAGTGTCACATATTTATGATATTTTGTTATCATTCATTTATTCAAATCAAACATTTATTAATAACAAGCGAATGAAAACTGCTGATACGTAATTGAAACAAAAGTCATTACTCTGACACTAAAAAGGTTTAACAACTTACGAATACGAAGTCCATGTTGATAGTTATGCGAACATTTGGTTTCGCAAGAAATGCCTTGTCAGCACCGTATACCAAAGGCTCCTAGGTAGGCTGCGACGTCGCGACGTCTATGATGAGTGATTTCCATTTTGAGCGAAACACACCCTCGATGAAACACGAAACTTCACTTAATTGACAACTTTTTAGTCACTGTTCACTCTCAGGCAGGTGACACTGATATTTAAGATGACTATTCAATGTTTATAATTCTATACCTCGATGGCTGCCATACTTCTTCTGATCTTCCTCTTCATATCTCTTCTATACGCCTTATATATTCTCATTCCCAACTGCAATAACATTATTGCCACAATGATGTATAGAAGAATTTTCACCTCTGTTCCTACTCGGATGCTGCTCTCTTCCACGATGAAGTTCGAGTTCACGACGCCAGAATCGGTTACTTCCTGGTGTTTTGAGTTAGTCGTTCCCATATTTCTGATCAGCAACTTGTTCACTTTTCACTTTGGAAAACAGGCAGGATCGCCATGTAATGGGTCATATGGTGTACAGGAATAAAAGGTCTATTCCGGAATACATACACGTATATTCAATGTACTGCTTCTTACATGGTTCGAATAGAAGTGGCATGATCGTGTCCTAGATACTGGCATGCAATATTATAATAACAATTTATATTAATATAAGTATATCCACGCTGATCAAGCTGTATTGCTACCCATCAATTTACCTTTATACTTTCGTAATAAAGTAAACAAACGAATCGCACTACAGGGAAGCCTTCAAGATTCAAATACTTGCTTGATCTGTATTTCATTCGTTATTCTCGGGATGGATACCTTGTTTTTGAATAATCACGACACGCAAAAGTTTGTTTTGTCTCAAATAGTCGGGGCTAAATTCCAAAAAAAGCCCTCCGTTACAATCCTAGAAGCATTTCATGTAACAATTGGATAAATGCTGTTAACCCCCTATTTTGACCCCGCTGAATCCGAAAATACCGTTTATCAAGTCGAAATTCCAACCGGAAGTGAGATATTCAATATGGCGTCCAGAATACCCCTAAAATCAAATTATTTTCTACTTTCGGTCAGCTATACGATTGGGGTGTCGATGTCTATGTTTTCGGGGGTGTAGAAACGATGAGACACTCAAAAAATTATTTGGAGCTTTGAAAGTTCATCGAAAGATCAAATTTTGACGAAATGGGCCAAAATTCCAAAGAACTTGTGAAAACGTGTTGTATAATGTACATGCTTGCATACGTTTTCGAGGGTGCTCGATACGTTTATGAGCCAAAAAAGCATTTGAACATTGTCCAAGCCTTCATTTCTTATATTTTGAAAAAAAAAGTTCACTATTAGTAGTCTTCCTCATCTTTTCTGCTCCATTCGGCTCCCTGCAGCCACACTGCTTCAAGCCGCACTGGCCGCAGAGCCCCATGCAGCCACAAGCTCCAAATTCGGGACATTACTTGGGAATAGGTAGCAAAGTCATCAAGATTGGGACTCACCGTCCATCACCAATTTTCCAGCCGCAATTAATCGGGTCTGGTGAATAAAGATACTGATCATGGGCGTTAAACCACACACTAGTACCTAAAGTGAAAACAGACTAAAATTAAAATCCCTCGATTTTTTCTATGTTCTTTTTCTTCTTGTTGATTTTATCTGGAATCGGCACCGAAGAATGTGTTGATGGATTGCATCAGTGGTAGATGGCGAAAATCATTCGCACTGTCCCAAAAATTGCAACACGGGCTGCGTCTGCCGTTGTAATGTCCGGTCCAACTTGAAATAAAAATGATATTAGTATAAAAACGGCTAACAGTTCTAATTCACCATGTGTCTTAGAAAAGGGACGCAACAAACCTTGTATAAAGCTGGCACCACAAACTGTTCAACCAAACGGAGATCCTCGGGGGCTATATCAGGAGTCTTTCCAAGCTGACTGAGGAGTTTACAGTAGTTTTCTTCAATGTACTGCTTCTACCGTCCTGTTTTTGTGGCAGACCCTCATCAAGATTCAGTATCACATTCGGTGATTGCGTGTAAATCCATCAGGTTTTTGACCTGTTGTGATGTGAGCTTTCTACATAGTTCATGAATTGGAATATACTTTCTAGCTCGGGAAGTACCACACATCACCCAGCATTCCTTGCATTTCATTCTTTCAAAGTGATAGATGAATAATGAAATCACACTAGTGTCTTTAACAGAAACAACAACAGCCTCTCTTTCGGTTTTTACGCATGGAGTATATTCCAATTCACGAACTATGTAAGAAACTTGCACCACGACAGATAAAAAACCTGATGGCTTTCCACGCAATCACTGGATGTGATACTACATTTAAGTTAGCGTCAGTCACAAAAACAGAACGGTGGAAGCAAGTACATAGAAGAAAACTACTGTAAACTCCTCAGTCAGCTTGTAAAAACTCCCGATCTAGCCCCCGATGATCTCCGTTTGGTTGAACAGTTTGTGGTGCAAGCTTTATACAAGGTTTGTTGCGTCCCTTTTCTGAGACACATGGTGAATAAGAACTATTAGCCGTTTCGATACTACTACCATTTTTATTTTGAGTTGGACCGGACATTACAACGGCAGACGCAGCCCATGTTGCAATTTTTTGGACAGTGCGAATGCTTTTCACCATCTACCACTGATGCCCTCCGTCAACACATTCTCCGGTGCTACTTCCAGGTAAAAGAAAATTGAACAAATCGAAGGATTTTCTCTGTTTTTTTTTTCAGATACTAGTGTGGATTGAGGCCCATGATCAGTATCCTGATTTATAAGACCCGATTGATTTCGGCTGGAAAATTGTTGATGGACGATGTGTCCCAATCCTGATGACTCGTGGCTGCAAGGGGTTCTCTCAAAATATAAGAAATGAAGGCTTGGACAATGTTCAAATGCCTTTTTGGCTCATAAACCTATTGAGCACCCTCGAAAGCGTATGCAAGCATATACATTATGCAACATGTTCTCACAAGTTCTTTGGAATTTTGGTCTATTTCGTCAAAATTTGATCATTCGATGAACTTTCAATGCTCCAAATCATTTTTTGAGTGTCTCATCGTATTCTACACCCCCGAAAACATAGACATCGACACCTCAATCGTATAGCTGACCGAAAGTAGAAAATAATTTGATTTTAGGGGTATTTTGGACGCCATCTTGAATATCTCACTTCCGGTTGGAATTTCGACTTGATAAACGGTATTTTCGGATTCAGCGGAGTCGAAATAGGGGGTTAACGTCTTTTATCCAATTGTTACATGAAATGCTTCTAGGATTTGGCTTTTCGCAAAACAAGCCCCGACTAAAACAACGATATTGTTTAGCTTCATCTGATCATCAAGTCAAACACAGAGTAGTATGGAGAGGAATAAATAATCACTTTTATCATTGTTGATATGCTCACTAACCTAACATTTTCCACGTCTTGTTCCTATAGCTGACACTGGCGCGGTATTTGCCATTAGAGCACCTGGTCCAAATACTAATATGTCACTCTGTGGTTGTATTTATATTGAAACTACAATTCGAACATCCTTGAAAACCTAACCTGTTGTTAATGCAGGTAGAATATTCTCACCACTTGGAATATTTGTCAATATTTGTTGCATTGCATACATATGGCACGGCATTGGTGGTTACTTCACATCAGAGATTCACGGCTTGACTTGATATTCAAGCTACTTGACTTGACTTGACTTGAAATCAAGTCAAGTTCAAGTCAAGCGAAAGTTTTTTAATGTCAAGTCGAGTCAAGTAATTATTTATCAAGTACTTGAAAAATCAAGTAGTTCTATCAAGCTACTTGATTTTCAGCAGTTTTATTGTGTATCTATACAGCGTGACTCACGGTCGATGTTATAAGTTGAAAAATCTCGATTTTTCGCACTCTTTATCTCCATAATCTTTTCCGCTATACCCCGAGTGTAATCGATGAAATCAACTCTTCAAGGAGAATCTGAAAATGCAATAAAATACAGAGTGTTCAATTCGAAATAACAAAGTGGTTCCTACTTTCCTATAGAAGCGGCAACGTCGTGATTTTGAAAATATATTAGATCGATAGTACCAGTGATGAAATGTGAGATGCGAAATTTTCAGAAAAATCCTGCGTTGCGTTCCTATCATAAACGTGAACGTCTAACCTACCATCGACCGTGAGTCACCCTGTATATAACTGATGAAATGAAAATGGCATCGTAAGACTGACTGCGCGATCGATTCAGTCAGCTCGGATCTCGGGGAACCCCCGTACTTTGTCTAAGCGTGAGCGAGCTTGCAGAAATATACGCCGTGCGACTCGTGCGTATCAAGATCAATTATTATCAAGTAGCTTGATTTCAAGTCAAGTAATAAATATCTCAAATTCAAGTCAAGTCAAGTACGTAACTTGCCACGAGCTTGATTTTCAAGTCAAGTCAAGTAGTTTGTTAAAATATCAAGCTACTTGACTTGATGAATCTCTACTTCACATGTTTATTCGAGTCAATTGTTTCGGTTGCAGAAACAAAAGCATGTTTCATTCGGATCAAAAATGACTTTGTTTGACAAGCAAATTTTGCATTTGCGAGGCGGAGCCTAATAAAACAATCTACTATTATTGTAGGGACTTATTTTTGAATCGGCGGACGAATAATGAATTATAACGGTGATGGTGCTGCGCAATGTGACACACGCTGTACACTCAGAGAAATAGTCGGTAGTAAATACCAAAAGTTTAGTAAAAAAGGCACCAGTCACTACATTCATCAAAGAATACCACAACAAAATTGAATCATACTTCATAAAAAAAACTATGAAGGACCCAAAGTCTGTGTTGTTTTCTGATGAATGTAGTGACTGGCGCCTATTTTACTAAACGTTTGGTATTTACTATCGACTATTTTTTTCAGTGTAGGTGTACTCATAAAAAAAACATTCTCATTCTTGCATTTCCATCTGTCTAAATGTGCGCCTACACGAAATTATATAAGCTCCCCAGGCTCGAATTCCATCCCAAAAATACCGATGATCAGATCCTCAGATCTCACTACCAACCAACACACATGTCCGTTTTGCCTGAGGTAGTACTCCCCGCTCCTTGTCATTATGTAA
>OU896707.1:33672001-33690537 GCA_918026855.4 Phaedon cochleariae | reverse complement strand
ATCAGATATTTTTTTGCGGCGTTGTCAAATACTCTAACCAATAGGAAAATATTATGTATTGTAGAGAAGAATCAGAACCTAACCTAACATAAAACATCAGCTTTCTGTATCTGATACACCGAATCTCTTGTTCAAAATATTATTTATTATGGAGAAAAAGAAATCATTACCAATAACAAATAAGCAAAAGGAACTTCTGACGCAGTATAATACTCAGAAACCAGAAATGTATATTGGTCGATTAACATCAACTTATACAAAATCTGTAATGATCAGGAACTGGGAAGAGATATCAAATATTCTCAATAGTGTTCCCAATGGACCTGCGAAAGACTGGTGGCAGTGGAGAAAAGTAAGTAGTATGAAAAATTAGTGTGAAACAAAATATTCATAAATAATTTTTCAGACTTGGGTTGACATAAAGAAGAACACCAAAGCTAGGGCTGTCAAAGAGAGAAATTATAGAAGGGGTACAGGAGGTGGTCCTCCATGGCCACACAACCCTAAAGATGAAAGGTTAGATGAAAAAATATTGAGTATTGTACCTCCTGTTACCATAGAAGGTGATAAAAATGTATCAGAATCTGTGGTTTTCTTCTCTGATGACAATGCTGAGATGAATGTAAGCTTTTTATCAGTAAGATTATACAGCAAATAACTTTTTTTTTTCAAGGTGGAGATCAGTGCCGGATTTAAGGGGGGGGGGTATGGGACTATCAGCCCCCGGCGGTGAATTTCAAGAGGCGGTAGAGAAATAGAGAAAAAGTAAGCAGTAATACAGTCGTCGCCGACGAGGCGACAAATATATTATATTGTTTTATATGCCGCCCCTTTAGTCGCCTTTTGAAGCAAACAGTCGCCTTTTGAAGCAAACGCGCAATAAGCTACCGCTGGCAGTCGGCACCTCATCGAAAGGACTTGTTTGAGATACTGTGTAACATGAAAATTCACTGTGAAAGTATCTCACTTAAGTTTATCTGACTATACCTTTGTATCAATGATAATTATGGAATATTCTAGTGACTTTTTATATCTCTCAGCCATAAAAGAATCGGAGGTTCCGTCTGTACTGTTTATTGAATGAAAAGTTACAACTAACTCATGAAATGTTTTGATGATGGTTCACTCTGTACGTCCAACACTGCTGCATACCTGATGCGGAATATGTCCTGGGCTGATCGAACTGAAATCGAAGTAGCCAGAGTTATTTATTTTACAGCATGCACTCGTATATATTTAAATACTATACCTTTCAGAATCTCTATCTTTTCTACAATGTGATCCGGTTCCTGTAGATGAGTAATTCAGTCATAATTTGTGATGTTTTCATCTGACATTCCTTAAACCTGAAACATAAACAAGTAGGTTAGAGAATGTTAGTATAAATGTTATGGGAGATGTTTGTCAATACATTGATAATTGCGAGATGAATGTAAGCTTTTTATCAGTAAGATTATACAGCAAATAACTTTTTTTTTTCAAGGTGGAGATCAGTGCCGGATTTAAGGGGGGGGGGTATGGGACTATCAGCCCCCGGCGGTGAATTTCAAGAGGCGGTAGAGAAATAGAGAAAAAGTAAGCAGTAATACAGTCGTCGCCGACGAGGCGACAAATATATTATATTGTTTTATATGCCGCCCCTTTAGTCGCCTTTTGAAGCAAACAGTCGCCTTTTGAAGCAAACGCGCAATAAGCTACCGCTGGCAGTCGGCACCTCATCGAAAGGACTTGTTTGAGATACTGTGTAACATGAAAATTCACTGTGAAAGTATCTCACTTAAGTTTATCTGACTATACCTTTGTATCAATGATAATTATGGAATATTCTAGTGACTTTTTATATCTCTCAGCCATAAAAGAATCGGAGGTTCCGTCTGTACTGTTTATTGAATGAAAAGTTACAACTAACTCATGAAATGTTTTGATGATGGTTCACTCTGTACGTCCAACACTGCTGCATACCTGATGCGGAATATGTCCTGGGCTGATCGAACTGAAATCGAAGTAGCCAGAGTTATTTATTTTACAGCATGCACTCGTATATATTTAAATACTATACCTTTCAGAATCTCTATCTTTTCTACAATGTGATCCGGTTCCTGTAGATGAGTAATTCAGTCATAATTTGTGATGTTTTCATCTGACATTCCTTAAACCTGAAACATAAACAAGTAGGTTAGAGAATGTTAGTATAAATGTTATGGGAGATGTTTGTCAATACATTAATAATTGCGATTCATGATGAATTCTACTTACTGGTGAGATTCAGTGTGACTAGCACGATTTATCACTTATAAATTCTCTAATTGATTTGTTGTGTTTTGTTTATGTCGAAAGGTTGAACTTTGACGTCAATCGTCAAGGAATGTCAAAACCGTCAATAGAATGAGTGACGACGCTGTCAAGTGTCAAGTGTCCGGATGACGTGGTAGAAATCGGGTAGCGAGATTGGTTGATACCGACCGCGTCCTTCTTTCTGATTCGCCGATATTTTGAAGATGACAGTAACCTTTAATCAAGATTGGTCAATATTAGTCATGTGTTCATGACGTCAATGCGCAAAGTGTGTGATTTTACATTTGAGATTTTTTTCAAATAGTTTTGAAAGCATTGTGCGCTTCGGAATTTTTGAGGGGTTTTCATGAAGGAAACTAAGAGGCAGACTGAAAAGCGGAGACCATTTTGATTTTGCTCTGGTACTGACGCCGATCTGTTGAGTTTTTAAAATCAAATTTTGAGGAAGCTTTTCTCTCAGAGGGTGAGTCAAACAGTAATAATCATATTTCAAGTTACGAAAGTGACATTTTGTTAATTATATTATAGATTTGCTGCTTCCTTTTTATTGGGGTTTTCGAGTTAGCATATCGAAAGTTATATGGATAAGAGCTAGAAGTACCGATAAAACTGTAATGTGGAGAGATCGGGCTCTGATTTAGAATTCAAGATCATAAATCCAATTCACGGCAATATACTCTCAGTATGATCAGAAGTTGAACTCAAGATTTTACATCAAAGGGGAATCCGATACCTTATGTAATACCGAAGAGATAATGTGCGCAGAAAGAAGGAGCGGTTGGAGGAAGCCATTTTGATACCTTTGATATAATTTGACACAGAAGATTGAGGGTGAGAACTTTCCATTTTACTCTATAATTTCCAAAGAAAACCACGAGACATCCAGGGGGGTTCTCAAGTACACATCATCATCAGTATAAAACTATCACTTTTGCTAATGGGAAGATTAGCAGGAATAATAATTCGCCGGGGTCAACAGACATGTTTATTATACATAACCAAAATATGAATTTAATGGATTAAAGCTAATTTTTAATCTCACTGTAAACCGATCGCAGCTGTGAAAGGGTGATTAATAATATTGGTTGAATGATGCAAACTTTCATGATATTCGTAATGTTATAAGTAGGTACAAGCAAAACGTACTGTCAATAAATGTTAATCCCGCAGAAAATGCTAGTGGCATAATAAATTGAATTTGACCTAAGTTGGCAATTTATTTTCTTTTTCTTAATTCAAATATCATCAAAATTAGGTGGCGCCCTTTTCCAGAAATAAATTCACCATCTACAACCCAGCTCTCCAGACTATATGACTGCCGTATGCCTTGTTACCTTCCTGATAATCAGGGATAAAAAATCTTGGTAATTGGTAAATTCTATAAATCATATTCTCATGACAAAAGGGTGGTAACAACTGTTTTTTTGAAAATCATAACATGTACTAATCTACCGTCAGCTGTGTCTTGGACGCTACAATGCAAAAAAAATCAGAGTTCAGTATTCAATAGGTTGTCGTTGGTATTGTTGGTAATTGAAACTGAAATTAGAAAAAATGAGTGAAAAAGAAGGTGGTGCATTCTGGAAACGACAGAAGATCAATAAAAAAAGCAGTTAGACGAAGTTGTCAAGAAAAAAACAGAGAAAGGATTATTTGAATTTTGAAACTGACAATTGAAATTTAACATTTGGCGGCGGCGCGGCGGCATCGTAAAAGTTAGCGCCCGGCGTGAGGGAGTATAAATCCGGCACTGGTGGAGATAATAAATTTAGATGAAGGAGGTAAAGAAAATTATCAGCTTAATGATATTGAAGAATAATCAGCAGATTACATGTATTGTAATAGTGACCAAGGACTGAAAGAACAGCATAAGCCTGCCACTACAGAAATATCTGGTCCCAAAGAAGTAACCAAAAAGGTGACTAAATCAGCTTGCCTTCAAGAATCTTTGAAAACGAATAACAGATTCATTGATATGGATGGTGGGAAGTTTAGGAGTGACAAGTTATACCAAGAAAAAAAGATTTCTCTTCTTGAATCACAACCAATATATAAAAAGATATATCTGGATAAAAAATTATCAGCTTTGCAAAGCATTGCAAATAGTTTCAGCGAAATAGCAGGTGGAGATATCAAGAACAAAATTTCAGAAAATGTGTATTTTGAGGAGTTTCACTAGATACCTACCAGATGCAATGTTCTCAGGACTGGAGATTACACATTTGACTGAAAGTGTGTAACAGGGTTGTTATATGCAGTGATAAAGTTATAGATCTAGTGCATTTTGATATTTAGTCATTGGAAAATGACATAAAGAATGGTTCCTTTTTGTTATTTCATTTATATTTATTTTGTTTATGTAATGTTATTGTCATACTGCACTTTGTTTTTGAAGAATATTCATTTAATGATCTTTTTTCAAGAGTTTCAAAATTTTTAATAATCATTATTTTGTTTATCATTAACACATGAATATAGAACTGGTCATTTCTTCTAAGTTTTCCCAGTCATATCAGTTTTTCAAAGGAAACACAAAAAACACCATAGACTAGAACTGGATTACATTTTATTTTGAAAAATATTCAATTTAAAAAATGGTTATAGTCTGCCTCAAGTTTCTTGCTGCAAGCAAATCATTATTAATCCATGCATTTTGAATCTGTTCCCCAGCTACAGCCACTTGTGCATAAATGCCATAATCAACTGCATCCCCATTTTCCTCATCTTCCTGTGGCTCAGGTATGCCTGCTATCATACACATATTGTGTAGAACAACACATGCATTCACAATTGTTGCTCACAAGTTGGAGAATAATGCAACACACGATGTTTCAACAAACACCGAAAACGATTTTTTATGACACCATTACAGCGTTCAATGCCACTCCTTATGCTACGAAACCTATGGTTGAATAGTTCCTCTCCTTGGGTTACTGGGTTGGGTATTGGTGTCAATAACCATGGCCTTGTGGGATAACCTACAGAATGCACAAATTCAACCTTACCTTCAAGAATTTACAATATATCAACTCTACCTGAATCACCAATCAAGAAGAATGTATTAGCTGGATTTTGCTTATAAATCCTTTCCAATAATTCAGAAATCCTAGATTAGGACCATATATAAGCATCGTGGGTACTGCCTGGGAATCTAGCATTGACATTTATTATTTTCAATGTACTGTCACAAACCTACAAGAAATAGTCAATAATGATTATTTTCAAAGATATAGTGAGCTACCAAAAAAATAATTATATCATTACCAACTGAACATTGAGGGAATGATAATTCTTCCTATTAACATAGGCCCTCTCTGGCTGTTCCTCATTATACACCATGGGGGAAACAATTGCCACATGGGTGCAATCAATAATACCAATTATTCCTGGGATCTGGTATTTTTCATAAAAACTAAAAGAAGAATGCAACTTCAATTGAAACAAATAACAAATAATAGTCCCCAATCATATTAATTTTTGTATGTACCTAATCAATTACCTTTGTCGCAGATCTTCCAGTTCTCTGATGTTTTCTGGAAAACGTACCCACTGACTGAATATTTCAGGCAAGTTCAAAATGTCACATATTTCCTTCAGACACCTGCTAACACTTGCCTGACTAACACCAATAAAGTGGTTGGAGCCTATTTCTTGATAACTGCCAGTAGCCAAGAACCTCAATGTTGTCAAAACCTAAAAATGTTACATACTGGATTATCAAGCTGTTTATAGTTTATCATATATATCAAATTCTATATTTTTCCCTCGATTTTCAATTTAAATGGATCTTTCAATTCAGGTGATAGATGATGAGTATGAGATAGTTCAATTTGTCCTAGGTTTTTATTCTCACTCACCTTGGTCTCTACAGTGTGTAATGAAGTGTTTTTGGCCAGCTTCATTACTAGACTGGTTTTGATCAAAATCTAAGTACCTGAGCCTGATTCTAGTTGAATTTCACCTGTTCGAAAGCTCGAAACCTGAAAACCTGAGAGAGCTGAGTAATACATTGATTTCTGACTTCCCACAGCTTTTCCTGATAGTAAACTCTCATGAACATCATTACAACCCTAAAGACTTCCATATTTTTCAACCCTTTGCTTATGATATGAAATTTGATTGAATTATCTATCTGTTGAAATGTTTGATGTTTGGCTGCTCATAACTTTGTTGTTATTGAATATTTTTCCGCCAAATTCATTCAGTAGCATAAGCAAAGGTAGTAGATCCTGTTTCTGTGCCCATTTGGGGTGTAATATTATTTTTTCCGCGTTTTGTGTTGGAGGTGCACATGTGTTTTTCAAGGACAGATTTAGTGGCCATGGCCATGAGCCATGACAAGGTGGGAGTTGTGACCAATGAGATTCCAGATTTACTTGTCCTTGTGCCAAGGCCAAAGCAGTGCATAAATACTGAAGACAGCCAAGGATTCAACACACTCTCTAAGCCCTAAGCTCTTCTTGACAAGTCTACACCACCTGATCTCCGTTGCTCTTCAAGCTCCTGATTCTCAAGCTGATCTTATAGTGCTCTCATGTTCATTCAAAACCAGTGTAAAATAGTATTGTATAGTGATTTCCTGTTACACATGTAAGTTTGTATATTTTTCACCAGTGTTATTCATCCTGTTTATAGCCTCATTTCATTCCTGTTGTTTTTCACACCGATACTCACCCGACCTGTGTAAAGAATCCAGAACTCTAAATTGAATAAACGGATTTTGTGATTGCATATTTCATATCTCCTTCTCTGTTGTCATTGTTTTCAGTTCCAAATAGTTCAATAATTTATTTAGTGATTTTCAATATTTTCATTTGTCAAAATTGCAGAATATTATTATTGACTGACGACTGACACTGACAAGCCAGTTAACAACTCTTCTTCTTCTTTTCCTTGAGAAATCCAGTCCTGTGCACCGGTGTCTCTGTGCTTTGTATCCCGTCAGGCGGTGTTCTATGTTTCAGAACTATTGACATTAATGGAAAAATATAATAAATTAACCTCACTAAAAATCCGATATTAGGAAATTAGAAAAATCGAAGGAAAAGAAAAGATAAATAGAAATTGAATCTGTTTAATTCGTTTAGAACTGTGTTTCCGATTCTCCAGGTAGAAATGATGAAATAGTTGAATAAATAATTTTCCAGACCTAACCTTAAAATACCAAAGACTTGAGAGATAACTTGCTTTGATTCCTGTGATTATCCAGACCAGAAATAGCAACCAGTATTCCAGGCTAGACCCAGGGTTTGTAATTAAAGCCTACACTCCCTTGGCTACTTATTGATTCCAGGTCGATTCAATACCATTGACCCCTGGTTTATACTGTGGGTACCGAGGTAGGTATACCTCCTGTACCTTTCTCCACTGTTGCTACTGTGGGCCTCCTTCCCGACTAAGTTGGGAGGAGCAGGTGAAGTAAATCACCTTTATCAAAAATCTGGCGCTCGAGAATCCCCCCTGTCAAATACCAGAGTAGTCTCCTGTCCTGAACAGAGCGTCAAAGTAAGGGCCCCAGAATAAAAGACGCTTACAAATGACGCCCCGAGCAGGGACTTCTTGGTTATTGAATCAGAAAATAGTCCAGTCCTGTTCAACAGAAAAGTTGCTTCATACCAGTCTAGAACAGTTTTTTTCCTGAACTAGTTTGGAATCAGAATCACAACATTTTGAAAGAACCTGTATAATTTGTGTCTTGAAAGTTGAATCTAAATTTGAACCTGATTTTTGTAGAGAACAGTTCCAGTCAACTTGAGCTATAAATGAAATCAAAATCCAGATATCCAGAAGTTATTTGTTGAGTCTAGGTATATGTTTTTTTTTTTGTCATGAGAGTCACTAAATTTTGAGACAGCAAGAGAGCCAAATCCGTTAATTTCCGAATACAGTTCATCCTGATAATCATCCTAACATTCCAGCTCATTTAACCAGTTGAATAAAATGTTAGGCCCTGATATAGTTGATGATATATGTAAAGGTTGTGAGAACCTCCGAAAATCCAGGAATCCAGGTCCAGAGAGCTACCGAGAGCACATATCAGGTTTGAACCCAAGAGTGAGTTGGATATATAACCTGAACAAATCCGAATTAATCAGAGAACTGAGAAGGTATGGTCTAAAAACTGAAGGTCCTGTGGAGATGCTACAAAACCGATTGATGTGGTTCCTGAGGGTGGAAGTTCCTGAAATATTAGCCCTTAGGCCTGAGAATCTTGTGAGGAAACCGCCTCCAGATTTACCAGATATTCCTGAACCACATGAGCCTCCAGATAGTCCTGAACCAACTCCAGGTAGTCCAGAAACACATCCGGATGATCCTGAAACAACTCTAGAGAGTCCTGACATACCTCCTGCTAGTCCTGAAATTCCTGTCCTGTGTTATTCTAGTAGATTGAACACCTATCACTGGAATTTGCAATTTGATGGAACAACAGATCCTGTAGATTTCCTGGAAAGCCTGGAAGAGCTTGGGAATGTGAAGAGAATAGAACCAGACCAGCTCCTGGAAATGTTGCCTGAGGTATTAAAAGGAAGAGTTCTGTTATGGTACAGATGTAACAAAGTGTATTGGAATTCCTGGCCAGCTTTCAAGGAATGTTTCCAGGTAGCATACTTTCCGTTTCGATATCATGAACAGCTCCAGATTGATATCATCCAGAGGAAACAGAAAGTTGAGGAACCAGCTAGAGATTATGTGATAGACATGCAGACACTAATCCGAAGACAAGGCACTCTTGATAAAGCACAAGAATTGACTTGGTTATACCGGAATTTACTGCCAGACTACCGCCTGTACATCAGAAAGACTGATTTCCAGGATGTACCATCACTAATCTCAAGAATTCTAGAATATGAAAGCCTGAGAAGTGAGATATATCAAACCTACCAGGGTTATCACTACCTGCCACCACCCTCACCTGTGTCATTTTGTCCAGAACCGATTAGGTATGAAGAACCTAGTTCCAGGACATATACCCAGAGGAGAAGACAAAATATAGGACTTCAAAACAGTGAGACTGTTTGTTGGAGATGTGGACTGCAAGGTCACATGATAAGTGCCTGCAGACACCAACCAAAAATATTTTGTTCCAGATGTGGCCAGAGGGATATTTTATTCCGTGATTGTGTAGGTCTCCCTCCAGACAAATCCAAGAATCCAGTACCCAGTGAGTTCCCCGAATATCCAGACAGTCCTGAAAATTCTATTTATCCAGAACATCCAGGGTATCCAGAGCATCCAGAAATTCCTGAGAGTAGGGATCCGGGATATTCAGCACATCCAGTGGGTGTAGAGAATCTAGATTATCCAGAACCATCATTTAATCCCTATATTCCAGAAATGTCAGATTTACAACATTTTTCAGGGAATAGGAATGTTTCGGAAGATCCTGATGATACAGAAGATGTGCGTAGAGCATATGTTCCAGATAATCCAGATTTTCCAGAAAATCCAGATTCTCCAGATTATCCAGTCCAGTCAAGAAGTCCCGGTAATTTAGACAATCCGGGAAGTCCAGGAGATACAGATTGGATAGAAAATTCAAATTATCCAGAAGATCCAGAATATCCAGATTTTTCCAGAAATCCGTATTTCCTCCGTTCACCAGACTATCCTGTTGGTACAGGATGTACAGACAATCCAGATTTTCCAGAAAGTCCAGATTTTCCAGAAATTCCAGATTTTCCCGAAATTTCAGATTTTCCAGAAATTCCAGTCCAGATGGAATTTAGGTTCTGTAATGATGTCCAGACTGTCAATGGAGTGACAGAAATCATTACAGAGACCGGTACTACTAATATAGGTTCAATGCGAAAGTGTTCCAGGAACAGAAATAGGAAATTAGGTCCGGACAATTTCCTATCGTCCCGTTATCCAGCTTGGAAACAGAAAAAGGCATCCGCAACGATGAATTCCGACGAGTCCTGTTTCCGGAATTCTAGTTTTGAAGCAGTCCGACCCGCCTCTGCTTCAAACTTGCCTAGTTCTGTCTCCCATTCTTCCTACTTTGCAGAAGTAAGGATCTGTTGGAAATGTGGAAATCCTGGCCATCAAAGGAAAAATTGCAAGTGGAAAGCAAATATTTTTCCAGAACACTTTGGTCCAGAGACGTCTGGATTTAGTCCAGTCCAGAAATCCAGACGTTTATGTAAATAGTAAGTATAGGAGGATATATTAATCTTTTTACTGTTTCAGATCCTGTTGTAAATAATCTGAATAGTGAGAAAAGATTCCAGATAGTGTATATAGATATGGTTTACATTTAGGTCCTGCTGTAGGTTTCCTGAGTAGATTAAGCTGATTTCCAGATAAGGTATAAATATAAGGATTGTACATAAGTATTCCAGTTTATAGTTGGTAATGTATATAGTGTATATTTTGGTGATGAATGAGTTTAAAAAAAAAAAAAATAGAAGCTAGAGCTTCCATTTTTTTTTTTTCCGCAAGTAGGAGGGGTGTGTAATGAAGTGTTTTTGGCCAGCTTCATTACTAGACTGGTTTTGATCAAAATCTAAGTACCTGAGCCTGATTCTAGTTGAATTTCACCTGTTCGAAAGCTCGAAACCTGAAAACCTGAGAGAGCTGAGTAATACATTGATTTCTGACTTCCCACAGCTTTTCCTGATAGTAAACTCTCATGAACATCATTACAACCCTAAAGACTTCCATATTTTTCAACCCTTTGCTTATGATATGAAATTTGATTGAATTATCTATCTGTTGAAATGTTTGATGTTTGGCTGCTCATAACTTTGTTGTTATTGAATATTTTTCCGCCAAATTCATTCAGTAGCATAAGCAAAGGTAGTAGATCCTGTTTCTGTGCCCATTTGGGGTGTAATATTATTTTTTCCGCGTTTTGTGTTGGAGGTGCACATGTGTTTTTCAAGGACAGATTTAGTGGCCATGGCCATGAGCCATGACAAGGTGGGAGTTGTGACCAATGAGATTCCAGATTTACTTGTCCTTGTGCCAAGGCCAAAGCAGTGCATAAATACTGAAGACAGCCAAGGATTCAACACACTCTCTAAGCCCTAAGCTCTTCTTGACAAGTCTACACCACCTGATCTCCGTTGCTCTTCAAGCTCCTGATTCTCAAGCTGATCTTATAGTGCTCTCATGTTCATTCAAAACCAGTGTAAAATAGTATTGTATAGTGATTTCCTGTTACACATGTAAGTTTGTATATTTTTCACCAGTGTTATTCATCCTGTTTATAGCCTCATTTCATTCCTGTTGTTTTTCACACCGATACTCACCCGACCTGTGTAAAGAATCCAGAACTCTAAATTGAATAAACGGATTTTGTGATTGCATATTTCATATCTCCTTCTCTGTTGTCATTGTTTTCAGTTCCAAATAGTTCAATAATTTATTTAGTGATTTTCAATATTTTCATTTGTCAAAATTGCAGAATATTATTATTGACTGACGACTGACACTGACAAGCCAGTTAACAACTCTTCTTCTTCTTTTCCTTGAGAAATCCAGTCCTGTGCACCGGTGTCTCTGTGCTTTGTATCCCGTCAGGCGGTGTTCTATGTTTCAGAACTATTGACATTAATGGAAAAATATAATAAATTAACCTCACTAAAAATCCGATATTAGGAAATTAGAAAAATCGAAGGAAAAGAAAAGATAAATAGAAATTGAATCTGTTTAATTCGTTTAGAACTGTGTTTCCGATTCTCCAGGTAGAAATGATGAAATAGTTGAATAAATAATTTTCCAGACCTAACCTTAAAATACCAAAGACTTGAGAGATAACTTGCTTTGATTCCTGTGATTATCCAGACCAGAAATAGCAACCAGTATTCCAGGCTAGACCCAGGGTTTGTAATTAAAGCCTACACTCCCTTGGCTACTTATTGATTCCAGGTCGATTCAATACCATTGACCCCTGGTTTATACTGTGGGTACCGAGGTAGGTATACCTCCTGTACCTTTCTCCACTGTTGCTACTGTGGGCCTCCTTCCCGACTAAGTTGGGAGGAGCAGGTGAAGTAAATCACCTTTATCAAAAATCTGGCGCTCGAGAATCCCCCCTGTCAAATACCAGAGTAGTCTCCTGTCCTGAACAGAGCGTCAAAGTAAGGGCCCCAGAATAAAGACTCTTACAAGTGAGTGCTGACGTTCTTGTAGGGGCTTCCACAAAAGGATTCACAATATTGATGAGTTGTTGAATCTTTTGTTAACCGGGACATTTAAATGAATTTTTGATCAGAAAACTCAAAAGGGTTTTTTTTGGGCAGTACATCTACACCTACATTGTTCTGAATTTCGGCATCCTCAACATCTTGATGTATTTGGTCCCACATATAATAGCATTCACCATGTCCATGTTGAAGTGAAAATAATAGTAAATAGTGTTTATATAAGAATACTGATTATGGAATGAACGGAAAAAAACGCATTTATTACAAAAAATACATCAAGTGAAAATCTGTGAAAATCAAAATATGACCTATAATATATGAACAAGCGTCAAGCTGTCAATGTAAATGGAATGGAAGGGAGCCAATCATAAAGGTTCCCTCTGTTATTCTATCACAAAATCTAAGAGATGCATTTTATTCCCTGGAGAAGCTTTGTTCTACCGTCATTTGGATCAAGAATACGATTTTTATGCCAAGTTGTTGGACACGCCTACTTTCTCTCATTTGTTCTACTCCCCGGTTTTCAAGAATCGGCACCCAAGGAAGTTCAGGCCAAGTAGGATTTTCATTTTCTCCAAAATAAATTTCCTAGGGTGTTTCCTGATACATTTCTGTATTTGGTGGAGTGTTTAAGGGGAAGAATCAGACACCCAGATGGCCCAGGAAGATTACAAATAGCCTTAGAGCATCAAGTGCTATTTGCTTTGTGGTTTTTGGCAACACCAGACTCCTACAGGTTATACTTTTTGTCAACATTATCAACATATTTCATAATTACTGTTCTCTCTTCAGGTCTATTTGTGAAAAGTTCAACCTAGGAAAAGCCACTGGATTCCGCATTATTAGAAGAGTAGTGAATGCTCTTTGTGAACTGGCTCCTCATTATATCAAATGACCAACCAACCGGGATGATGCAGCAGTCATTTGGAATGGATTTCGAGAAAAAGGGCCAATTTCAAATATTATTGGTGCCATAGATGGTTGCCATATCACTATAACAAAACCATCTGAAGATGGTAATTCATTTATCAATAGGCACCATAGTTGCTCCATTCAACTACAAGTTATGAAAAATACCATTTTATTATCTATATATAAAATATCTGATTTTAGGCAGTATGTGATCATAGATGCATGTTCACACATGTTTACATTGGGAACTGTGGGTCTGTTCATGATCAGAGAGAACTTCGTTTATCTGAAGTGTCAGAATTTTTGAATAATCCAGAAACCTACTTCCCAGAAGATAGCCATATAGTTGGTGATAGTGCTTATACACTTCACCCACATTTATTGGTACCATATAGAAATAATGGGTATTTGACGGAGCAACAGATATCCTTCAACACCAGCCTTTCCTTAGTCCGAATTAATATTGAGAGAGCTTTTGGATTTCTCAAAAATAGATTTAGGAGAAATTCACATTGCTGTCCACTGAAGGATATTCAGTTCATACCAAGATATGTATTATCTTGTTGTGTCTTGCACAATATTTGTTTGTTGATGAATTCTGATGAATTCCTCAAAATTTAATTATAAATATTTAACCATCTATTATTTCATTTTCTAGGAGAATTTCAATTATATTTTGTATATTTCTGTTCTTAGGTTAATATATTTCCTGTAATAAATATGTATATCTTGTTTCTTGGGAATAATGAAGATTATTATTATTATTAATATTATTATATATATGGAGTTCATAATAATAAAATATAGAATAGATAACTTGACATTTTATTTATTCCTTGATACATTAACAGAATACAAACATAACTGTTATACATTCTTTGTTCACTTACAACAAAGAATTGATATCAGTCCCAAACTGAATAATATTCACAATAAATCAAAACCTATAACAAAACAGATGATATTCTCTAAAGTAAATGGAACTCAACATTTTCTATAACAAATAAAAAAATATCTAAACTGTTTTATTTCGGGAATAAAACACGTATTTGATGTACTTATTGTTTATTCAACATTCCGAAATGAACTGCCTACAATTGACATAGGTGCCCGATATCCGACCGAGCACAGAAAAAGGTGTTCTCACTTTTTATCTCTGAAAAACCCGAGCAGATATAAAAAGTGGTCCCAATACATTACATCATTCTACCACAAAAAAAATGAATACTCAACGGGGTGAGAATTTTTCCGGCTTACGAATAACTTCTCTAGGCCTCAACCTCGTTGAATACTCATTTGCAATTCCAACCGGTATTTCTGAGATTCCATTTTCATTCAAATCACCTGGAGAACTCATTTCTCGTAAATTTTCATCTTTCGATGCATTATCCTTCTCACTTAAAATGAGTTCTTCATGTGTTTCAATATTTTCCTGATTTTTTTCAATCTGCATGCTATTATTAGATAATATTTGATCCATGTGTCTTTTAAGTTCTTTGTTCCTCATTGTTTTAACAATAACCATTCTATTTCCCATTTTTTTCATTACCACTGCTTCTATCCAACAAGGTTTTTCCCCTGAATGATAATCTTTAACTAAAACATTGTCACCAATTTCAAAATCTGTTTTCCTATGTCCGCTAAAATTTCGTACCTGTGTATTTTGGTTTTTTTCTACTAAATCATTACTCAGTGGCGATAAGAGATCCAATCTGGACCTCAATTTCTTTCCTGAAAGTAATTTAGCTGGACATTCCCCTGTAGTGCTATGTTCTGTATTTCGATACGAAAACAAAAAACGATTTATAATAACCTCAAAATCTTCATTCACATTTTCAATTTTGGCGCGCGTTATTGCATTTTTCATAATTTTCACTGCAGATTCGGCTTGCCCATTACTTTGCGGATGATACGGAGCAATGGTGAGATGTTTGATACCATTCATCTTCAAAAACTGAGAAAATTCATCCGAACAAAAAGTTGGGCCATTGTCTGTGCACACAGTTTTAGGCAAACCGAACCTTGCGAAAATGTCCCTTAATTTACTAACAGTTGACTTCGCCGTAATATTCTGCATTCGGAAACATTCGATCTATTTTGATGTTGAGTCTTCAATAACAAAAAAATAATTATTTTGAAAAGGACCGAAAAAATCCAGATGCAATCGTGACCATTCTTGTTTACAGTAATCCCAAGGTTTTAGTTCACATTTCCCAGGATTTGTTCTATATTTTTGACAAGCTCTACAATTCTTTATGAGAGTTTCCAAATTATCATTTATTGAAGGCCACCAGACGTAAGAACGAGCTAACGCTTTTGTCTTCACGATGCCTTGGTGACTTTCATGCAACTCTTCTAAAATCAGTTTACGAAATTTTTCTGGCACCACCACTTTATACCCCCACATGAGACATCCACGATCCACTGTTAGCTCATTCTTTCGTCGGACAAACGGTGAAAATTCTTCCGCAATTTTATTGTTTGGCCATCCCTTCATAACGAAATTTATTACTTTACTCACAATTGGATCTCTGCTACTTTCTAATTTTATGTCTTGAACACAAATCGGCAAAAATTTTTGTACATAGTGACAATATGAATATTCATTTGAAAAGTCTATTTTCGTTTTTTGTAAAGGCAATCTCGATAACCCGTCGGCCACATTTTCAGCTGACTTTACATATTCCATATCAAAATCGTACGCGGAAAGAAAATGGGCCCATCTTTGCAATCTATTTGCTGCAATGATCGGAATTCCCCTTTTAGAACCGAAAATACTCAACAAAGGCTTATGGTCACTACAAATAGTGAAATGTCTCCCAAAAACGTATTGATGGAATTTACTCACTCCCCATTTTATTGCTAAAGCCTCCTTATCTAATTGAGAGTAACCCTTTTCTGCCTTATTTAAAACCCTAGAGGCAAAAGCGATTGGTCTGTCAGGAAAACCCCTATCACTAGGGTGGCTCAACACTGCTGCCAAACCATAAGCACTCGCGTCAACTGTTAATTTTACATCTTTTTCTGAATCATAATGAGTTAAAATTCTTCCAGACATTAATTCATTCTTAATTTTTTTAAACGCATTTTCACATTCACGGCCCCAATTGAATGATACATCTCTCCTCAATAAGTTATATAGAGGATAGAGGATGGTGGCAGCATGAGGAATGAATTTTAGGTAAAAATTCACCATTCCTAGAAAAGCTCTTAGTTCCGTAATATTTGATGGAGGCGGAGCCAGTTGTATTGCTTCCGTATTTTTTTCCGAAGTATGCAAGCCATTTTCATCAATTATGTGCCCTAAAAATTCAATTTTTGTTCGCAGAAATATACATTTATCCTTCCGAACTCTCAACCCGTTTTCCTGCAATATTTTGAAAACTAATCCAAGCCTTAGAATGTGTTCATCCTCTGTTTTTCCAGTTACCAGGATATCATCAATGAACACAATAATACCCGATATGCCTGCTAATAGATTTTCCATGATTTTCTGGAAAATAGATGGCCCCGACATTATTCCGTATGGCAGTCGTGTATAACTAAACAACCCACGGTGCGTTGATATCGTTAATATTTTTCGAGTTTCCTTTGTTACAGCCAACTGTTGGTAAGCTTCTCTCAAATCTATTTTTGAAAAGTATTTTCCCCCTTGCAGGTTAGTGAACATTTCATCAATTTTTGGAATAGGGTAAGTAACATTTTCTAAAACCGGATTCAAAGTAACCGAAAAATCTCCGCATATGCGAACATCTAATTTATTCGATTTTATGACTGGGACAATCGGTGTTGCCCACTCAGAATATTCTATGGGAACTAAAATGCCTGCATTTACTAGTCTATTTATTTCGGCTTCGACCTTTGGTTTCAATGCGAAAGCCAGCGGCCGATGTTTAAAAAACCTTGGTATTGCTTCGTTCTTTAGATTTAAATTTAATTCAAAATTTTTCAATAACCCCAGTTCACTTGTAAATATTTCTGAAAAATCTTGAAGAAGTCTCCCCAATTTATCAGTGACATTCAAAGAATGTATTGCCACTATGGCCAAGTTCAATTTTTGCAGCCCGTCTCTCCCAAGTAGCGGAGGTCCACCGTTTTTTACTACATATGTTTCTAAAACATCCTGTACATCATTATAACTGAAGTTCAGAAATACTTTCCCCAATGGGCAAAAAGAATGACCTACATAATCCTTCAATCGTAAATTACTACTTAGCAATTGTTTATGTCTGAAAGTGCTCATATAAAGTTCTTCTGAAATTGCTGAATATGCAAAACCTGTATCGATTTCAAATGAGATATTCTTATTTTCTACACATATCATAATTTTTGTAGGATTCTCATCAATGTTAATAAGGCTTGTACATACATTCAGGTGGAAAAAATTCTCCGAATAATCATCTGCTACCTCCGACTCGACATCTTCGATGCCCACAAAATGGTTTCTTTGGAAAGGCCTCCGAGTTTGCCGGCACACTGCAGATATATGCCCTTTTGTACCACACACATGACACACACTTTCACGGAAAAAACACTGATCACTGTTATGATTTGATTTTCCACAGACCTGACATGCTGAACGCTTCTGCTTCGTGAATCCTCCTTCCCTGGTGTTTCCTCGAGTATTTTGAACTCTAAAATTAGAGGTACTAGGAGTTTGAGTTAGCTTATAACTCGGTTCAGTTCTGAATTCATGTGGTTTGAAGAATTCTACTTTTTCCTTTTGGGACGATTCTCTTCCTTGTGCAATTTCCAAAAGAGCCGCTAGAGTGGAAGTGGACTTTTCCTCCAAAAGTCGGTCGAAAATAGGGCCTGGGCACATACCATTCACGAAAATATCCCGCAACACAACTTTTAGTTCAACTCCAAAATCACAATTTGCGGCCAAACCTTTTAACCTGGTAGCAAATTCAACAACAGATTCATTGTCTTGCTTCTTCGCTCTGTAGAATTTTATTCTATCAGCAAAAAATGATTTTACTGGTTTGAAATGTTCATTCAGCAATAGTATCAAGTTTTCAAAACTCTGATTCACTGGATCATCTGGTACACATAACTTTTTCAGCACTTTGAAAGTCCCTTCAGTTAAACAATTTAATAGCAACGCCCTTTTCTTCGCATCCTCACTGATGTCATTTAGGGTCAAATACTGCTTGAATTGTGCTAAAAAAATCA
>OU896707.1:33638060-33671501 GCA_918026855.4 Phaedon cochleariae | reverse complement strand
GATCACGCCAGTATCACAGAATCGCGGCTGCGAAACGATGTTTGACGGCTGACGTCATACATACTACCTGACAACCAGATGAGAATGAACCATGAATGAACCACAAAGATTAGAAGGAAAGAATTTTAGTAAAAAAAAGAAGACGAAAAGTTTCTGACATCTACATAATCCTAACCGCAATTTATTTGGAAATAAACATTGGATAACTTTGCGAAAATTTAGAAAATAAAATACTTATTTTATTGAATGAATACCCACAAGTATTGAGACGGACACTATATACAAGACAGGTAAGATCAACATATTTTTGAGAAAGTATATTGACCCAGTATCATACTATAGTCACTCATTTAGAAATCTAACGCTGTCGTTCTATCTCTTGCAGGATTGGAGAATACAAGTTATTTTATTCAAGATTTTCAAGATCAATCTTCGATGAAACACAATGCTATATGATGGTTGACTGATTGTTCAGACATCCCCACTAAGATATGGTAAAATCCTAGCAGCTAATAATTGACATGTAAGTTTATTATCATTGTGTATCAAAGTATTTTGCAAATGTATCACTATAGAATAGTTCTTTAATGAACTTTTTATTTTGTTACAGATTCCTGAGATGCACTGCTAGAGGTGAGGTGTAACGTTTACATAGAGCTTACTTGTTAGAAAATAAAAACGTTACAGCCAGTCAAAGCCACTACCAAGGTTGAAACGCCTAGACATGTAATAATAGCATTTCAAACTAGTAGAAAAGGGAAAATAACGAGTGATATGAGTAAGTTTTATCATATAGTAATTATTGCACATTTGAACATTCGAGGTTTAAAAAATAAAATATTGGATTTGGAAGCCTACACTGTAAGTCGAAACTCAGATATTGATATCATATGTTTAACTGAACATTTTCTTGAGGAGGAAGAGATTGACTTATATAATTTTAGGAATTACACTTTTGCATCATGTTTTTGTAGAACAGCTTATTTAAGAGGAGGAACTGGTATTCTGGTTAGAAATGATTTGATGAATAATGTAAATAATATTGACAAATATGAAGGATTAATCAGCGAGAAGCACTTCGAATTTAGTTTGGTAAAACTAAGTAATCATCATTTTATTTTAACAATATACAGGTCTCCAATCGGAAGTTTCGATATTTTTATAAGGAATTTGGAAGAACTATTAGGTAATGTTTTCGTAAATAACACGCTTGAACTAATGATATGCGGAGACTTAAATGTAGATTTTCTGAAAGATTCGCCAGAAAAAACATCACTATTTTCATTATTTAGTTCCTTCAATATTCTGCAGAACATTTTTGAGCCCACGCGTGTTCAATCATCTAGTACTTGTATCGATAATATTTTCATTACGGAAACTTTATCTGAATATGACAGTCGAGTTGAGAACATCGGATTATCGGATCATTATCTACAAGAAATTGCGATGAATATTGAGATTAATAGGACAGCAACAGTGAATGAATTTTCCTATATGCGTCTATATTCTGAATATAACTTGAAATGGTTCACAGATAGAATTACGGAGGGCTTGAACAGTGATAAATACGATAATTGCCCATATAGTGACATAGAAACTAAGTTCGAATTATTTATTTAAATTTTTCAAAAAAAATTTGAAATTTGTTTTCCAATGAAAAAAATTAAAATCAATCGAAGTAAAGAATGGATCAGCAATAGAATGAAAACATCTTGTCGACATAAAAGGCAACTTCTTGAACTAACAAAAAATTTCAAACACGACGTTCCTGAATGTTACATAAAGAAATATTGTTCAGTTTTGAAAAAAGTCATTAGACGTGCTAAGACCATAAACGTCGAAAATAAATTACTTTCAAGTGATAATAAGTCAAAAACAGCATGGCAACTCATAAATAATGAAAAAAGGGTCAATAATAACAATCACTTGAAAAACAAACAACTCATTATGTAAAAGGACGGCGAACTAATAACCGACTCTAATATCGTTGCACAGAAATTCAATGATTTTTTCCTGAACGTTGTACCCCACTCGAACATGACAACTAGTGACTCAGACACAGTTGAACGATTTTTGAAACTTCGTTTTTCTGAACCAAATAGCAAATCCTTTTTCAGCAAACCCACAGATCCAAATGAAATAATGGCAATAACTCAAAACCTTGCAAATAAAAACTCATCTGGTTATGATAAATTGTCGCCAAAAGTATTGAAAAAAATCATTAGGTGTCTAGTGAATGAACTAGATATTTCATTTAATCAATCTTTCCAACAGGGTATTCTCCCTACAGCCTTGAAGAGGTCACATGTGATACCACTATTTGAAAAAGGTATATCTACTGATTTGAATAACTACCGTCCTATTTCACTTTTGATCACTGTATCCGAAATACTTGAGAAGCTTATGCATAAAAGACTGTTGAATTTCTTGATCGATAACAAAATTATTAGTGAAGCTCAACATGGATTTTTATGTGGAAAATCTACAGCATCTGCGATGCGTAGTATTACGACGTCAATAACAGAAAATTTCGATAAACATATTCCCACTGTGGGTATTTCATGTGACTTCTCAAAAGCTTTTGATAGCGCGAATTTTGAGATTTTGCTTTTGAAACTGGAGTTTTATGGAGTTCGAGGTATTTCGCTCCAGTGGTTCAATACATACCTGCAAGATAGACAGCAAAGAACTATCATAACAAAGTTTGACAATCTCAATGAACCATCAACATCCGCATGGGGCAAAGTCAGCAATGGTGTGCCACAAGGGTCTATCCTTGGACCATTGCTGTTTTTGCTATACATTAATGATCTTCCATCGTGCATAAATAATAGTTCTACAATATTATTCGCTGACGATACATTGTGCCTTGTTCGGTCAGAAAAAGAAAAGAGTTTACCTAACTGTGTTGATCAATGTTCAACTGATATAAATAACTGATACACCTACAACAAAATTAACATCAATTTTGAAAAAACTTTTCGTATTTTTTTCAGTCTGAGACAACAGTTACATATTGATACAGCAAAGTTCAAACGTTAAATATACAGAAGACATAAAATCGCTTGGTTTTATTCTTGACAATAAATTGAATTGGAAAAAGCACATTTCCATTCTGGATAGGAAACTCAACACGAGCTGCTATTCTCTGAGAGCAATGATGAACAAACGCATGGGTCTCCCTATTCTGAAAATGTTATACTATGCTTATTTCCACTCTAAAATTTCCTATGGTACATTTTGCTGGGGATATTCAACCGACTGGATATCTACTTTCCGAATTCAAAAGAGAGCAATCAGGATAATATGCAAAATAAGTCGATATGATACATGTAAAAAAAATTTTATACGACTGAGAATACTAACGGTTCCTTGTATATATATTTTTCAACAACTCGTATATGTACATGAAAATAAAAATCAATCCAATTTCAGTAATGCCGAAACCAGGCAAAAAAAATTACCTCATAATTCTTCCACGTCATCGTAATACCTACTTGGAGAAACATTGTTCCTATATGGCAGCTACACAGTACAACAAACTACCAAATGTCTTCAAATCACTTACCATTAGAGCGTTTATACATAAAATCAAATAACTTCTCATTGGTTAAGCTTACTATACAGTTGATGAATACCTCCAAGATGAGCAATTTCAATTATGATATTTGTAACATTTTTATCACTCACATATACTTTCAACACATGTATGTCATGTTAAGAAATAAAGTATTTCTATTTCTATTTCTATCGACCTCACCAATATTAGAGTGTTCCTCAATTCTGAAAGATATCCATACAATGATTTACATTTAGATTTCAAAAACAACAAGTATGCTACACTTTATGAGATGTACTCAAACTTGCGGGTTGAATTTGAAACTGGTAGTAATACTCCACAGAAAACCACTGCTTTTTGTCTCGTTCTACATGAAAAAGAATATTCCTATAACCCTCTAACGAAAATAGTGAAGCAGCTTTAATGCGCATGATCAGATTTTTGTCATATATTGAGAAGCATATTCTCTTTCATTCACTTGATATAATGTTATCCAGTTATGAATTACGTCCGAGGAAACATATGGAAAACATAAAGATACTGAAAAGGCTGATAGAATTGTACTCTACCAAGAAATCAGTTTTCAAAAATTTCTCAAATATTACGATATGAGTTTGATCATAGATGTGCAAGGATTCAAGATAAAAAATAACAAATTCATTGTCAAAGAGTTTGCAGCCTTCGATGGAGTGAAAATTCGCCAATATATTTTCAAACCATCATTTCCACTCAACTTTTCACCTCCGAATTTACAAAAGCAGGCTAATTGGCTGGTTCGTAATTTTCACTGTATAGAGTGGACCGAAGGATACACACCGTTGCATCAGTTTGGAAATATCTTGAAAAGTCTATGTGATGGAGTCGATCTAATACATATCAAAGGAAGGGAGAAAGCTGAATATATTCGACGGTTCACTTCTGTTCCAGTAGTTGAGTTCGATGAACAACCTATTATACAACAGTCCGAACCAAGATGTTTTTATCATACGAATTCAAATTGCATGTGTGCATTAACAAATGTTTTTTATTTGTATGAAAATTTTTTTATGCAATAAAGTATAATATCAAAATCGAAACCGAAATAAAAAATTGTACGATTTTACCGAAGAAGAGCTCCAGAATTTTCCACCACATCATCTTATTATAAATGTAGGTCCGATGGAACTTTTTTATGCATGGGACAAACTGCCATCAAAATATACAGAGAATTCCGAACTTTGTAGATGGGGCCTCATGCGATGTGGATAATATTAATGCCTCGTATTGAATAAATGTAATAAAACAAATCCACTCGATAATGATTTTCATTTCCTATGTCACAAATATAACATATTATAATCCATAATTACGATGAACAAATGGAAATCACATCAAAACTATTGGTCAGAGTCTTCCTCAGTAGAGTATTTACGAGATTTTGAAATCAAAAAGGCTTTATGCTCTTTCTAACTCAAACGGCCATCAAGTTCTTCCACGTGCAGCTGAAGACGTTGCAGACCTTCTGGTAGGTAAACTGAAGAACCCTGACGTCACGCATATCTCGGAATGTTCTTCAGTGTACCTGGTCCTCAGATTTTTGGTAATTTGTGCTGATATTATTTTGAGTTAGAAATCACCCTGTTTACGTTTCCTATGCCATGATCTCATCAGTATGTTGTAATGAATTCAATAATAATTTGCTAGGTGTGTTTGTTTATCACGCTCGATCATCGATTAACATAATACCATGGCCACTATGCAGACAACAATAACAAAATATCAGTCGTTTCCACGCCTCAATGATCTCATCGCAACAACAATAATAAAATTGTTTATCGAGCCCTAATGATCTCATCGATAATACCATGACACTATGCACAATCTACCGGTGCAAATTCCGATTATAGGGTGGACAGGAATGGTTTCCAAAAATGTATAAAAATCATGAAAAAATGTATTTTTTCATCAGTTCTGTTGTTATCCTCTTCAGTTACGTATCATTATGTCTGAATTTGAAGATAGTGCCATCAGTAGTTTGTCAGGTCAGTCATATGACTTTGTGGATGAATATCATTGCGTGATCCCAATTTCACGTAATGGAGAAATCATAAATGATGAAGAGTTCGATGGTGGAAGAGATGTTGAGATGAAGCTGAGTTTTCCTTCACGTGGAGAACCCTACCAGATTCCTGAGAAGAATTATCCGTTGGATAATTTCATCAACGAGAATATGTGTCATACTGAATATGCGAGCTGCAATAAGTATTATCATTTTTTGTTCAATCCAGTTAATGGAAAACATTTCATCTTGTGCCCGTCTTGTTATTCCCGTACAGATTTGGTTTCGAAAATGAAAAAATACTCAGCATCATTGTTCTGTAATAATTAAGATATTCATGCATTTGCACATATTCATTGTTTCGAATGCAAAAAAGATTGTATAGAATATAGAACATGTGAATTTGAAAAATCCTACAATTTTGAAGATGTTTTAGGTGTTTGGTCATCTGAAATTGTTCGATTGCAAGTGTTCAAAATAAAATGAAGAATCCATGAACTAAGTATTTTATTTGCCATCCTGTACATCGAAAGCTGATATCATCTTTACCCATGAACTTCGTAAACAAGTGATGTCACTTTAGCTGATGATCCTATTTTGCCATTATCCATGATTGAGTAAGCAAGTAAAAGTGGGGAGGTATGAGTGGGAATATTGGTATAAAAAAGATAGCGGAGGATAGATGATCATTGTGAAATATTGTCGTGAACTTGTTGAATTGTGAAAAAGTGTTGTGAAACATCCTACCTAAAAGTGAGTTTGATATTTGTTTAGTATCAAATTTCTGATCACAATTCCTGATTGAAATTCTCAAAGTCAAGAATGGACTATAATTTCAGATGGATCTTACAGCCATTAACAAAGAAGCATCATTATACACCGGTACCAATAATTGGAGCGAAAGTGGTCCAAACACGATTTGGAAAGTGTGTTCTCGTAGAATTGGAAGACTCCGCCGTTTTCCTACCGCAAAGAGTCACTGACTTGGTGGAAGGAAGGGAATCTGAATTCACATCAAAGAAATACTCATTGGTTTTCAAAGGACAGAAAGACGTTGGTAAGGCAAAGGCTGCCTATCAATTCGAGTTGGTGAAGGATAAATAGGACTTGTATGTGAGTTTTTGAATAATTAGTGAATATGAACACCCAGTATTGCATCGAATGTAAAAAACATTTTTGTTTTTGTAAGAAATCTGTAGACCTACATAACTTCTTCACCACGGCATCTAACCCATTGAAAAATAATCCTTATGATAAAATTGTCAGTAGCACAAATTTGTATTGTCTAGAAACTCTACAGGATAGTCCAAAGTCTGCCCGACAAGAGAATAAAATGAAAAAGAATTTGTGAATATAAATATATTAACACCATATTAAGTATCATTTTTGAGTTGACTGTTGAAAGGTGAAGTATCATGGAACATTGTGATATTGCGAAGCATAGCGATGAGATTATCAAATTAATCCTCAGAGCTCTCAAGGAAATTTCGGATAGTACTGGCATACCTATCAGAGAAAGATGGATCAAACTATACAATAATGTTTTATTTCGAGAATAAAACACGTATTTGATGTACTTATTGTTTATTCAACATTCCGAAATGAACTGCCTACAATTTACATAGGTGCCCGATATCCGACCCAGCACAGAAAAAGGTGTTCTCACTTTTTATCTCTGAAAAACCCGAGCAGATATAAAAAGTGGTTCCAATACATTACATCATTCTACCACAAAAAAAATGAATACTCAACGGGGTGAGAATTTTTCCGGCTTACGAATAACTTCTCTAGGCCTCAACCTCGTTGAATACTCATTTGCAATTCTAACCGGTATTTCTGAGATTCCATTTTTATTCAAATCACCTGGAGAACTCATTTCTCGTAAGTTTTCATCTCTCGATGCATTATCCTTCTCACTTAAAATGAGTTCTTCATGTGTTTCAATATTTTCCTGATTTTTTTCGATCTGCATGCTATTATTAGATAATATTTGATCTATGTGTCTTTTAAGTTCTTCGTTCCTCATTGTTTTAACAATAACCATTCTATTTCCCATTTTTTTCATTACCACTGCTTCTATCCAACAAGGTTTTTCCTCTGAATGATGATATTTAACTAAAACATTGTCACCAATTTCAAAATCTGTTTTCCTATGTCCGCTAAAATTTCGTACCTGTGTATTTTGGTTTTTTTTTACTAAATCATTACTCAGTGGCGATAAGAGATCCAATCTTTACCTCAATTTTTTTCCTGAAAGTAATTCAGCTGGACATTCCCCTGTAGTGCTATGTTCTGTATTTCGATACGGAAAACAAAAAACGATTTATAATAACCTCAAAATCTTCATTCACATTTTCAATTTTGCGCGCGTTATTGCATTTTTCATAATTTTCACTGCAGATTTGGCTTGCCCATTACTTTGCGGATGAAACGGAGCAATGGTAAGATGTTTGATACCATTCATCTTCAAAAACTGAGAAAATTCATCCGAACAAAAAGTTGGGTCATTGTCTGTGCACACAGTTTTAGGCAAACCGAACCTTGCGAAAATGTCCCTCAATTTACTAACAGTTGACTTCGCCGTAATATCCTGCATTCGGGAATATTCGATCCATTTTGATGTTGAGTCTTCAATAACAAAAAAATAATTATTTTGAGAAGGACCGAAAAAATTCAGATGCAATCGTGACCATTCTTGTTCACAGTAATCCCAAGGTTTTAGTTCACATTTCCCAGGATTTGTTCTATATTTTTGACAAACTCTATAATTCTTTATGAGAGTTTCCAAATTATCATTTATTGAAGGCCACCAGACGTAAGAACGAGCTAACGCTTTTGTCTTCACGATGCCTTGGTGACTTTCATGCAACTCTTCTAAAATCAGTTTACGAAATTTTTCTGGCACCACCACTTTATACCCCCACATGAGACATCCACGATCCACTGTTAGCTCATTCTTTCGTCGGACAAACGGTAAAAATTCTTCCGCAATTTTATTGTTTGGCCATCCCTTCATAACAAAATTTATTACTTTACTTACAATTGGATCTCTGCTACTTTCTAATTTTATGTCTTGAACACAAATCGGCAAAAATTCTTGTACATAGTGACAATATGAATATTCATTTGAAAAGTCTATTTCCGTTTTTTGTAAAGGCAATCTCGATAACCCGTCGGCCACATTGTCAGCTGACTTTACATATTCCATATCAAAATCGTACGCGGACAGAAAATGAGCCCATCTTTGCAATCTATTTGCTGCAATGATCGGAATTCCCCTTTTAGAACCGAAAATACTCAACAAAGGCTTATGGTCACTACAAATAGTGAAATGTCTCCCAAAAACGTATTGATGGAATTTACTCACTCCCCATTTTATTGCTAAAGCCTCCTTATCTAATTGAGAGTAACCCTTTTCTGCCTTATTTAAAACTCTAGAGGCAAAAGCGATTGGTCTGTCAGGAAAACCCCTATCACTAGGGTGGCTCAACACTGCTGCCAAACCATAAGCACTCGCGTCAACTGTTAATTTTACATCTTTTTCTGAATCATAATGAGTTAAAATTCTTCCAGACATTAATTCATTCTTAATTTTTTTAAACGCATTTTCACATTCACGGCCCCAATTGGATGATACATCTCTCCTCAATAAGTTATATAGAGGATAGAGGATGGTGGCAGCAAGAGGAATGAATTTTAGGTGAAAATTCACCATTCCTAGGAAAGCTCTTAGTTCCGTAATATTTGATGGAGGCGGAGCCAGTTGTATTGCTTCCGTATTTTTTTCCGAAGTATGCAAGCCATTTTCATCAATTATGTGCCCTAAAAATTCAATTTTTGTTTGCAGAAATATACATTTATCCTTCCGAACTCTCAACCCATTTTCCTGCAATATTTTGAAAACTAATCCAAGCCTTAGAATGTGTTCATCCTCTGTTTTTCCAGTTACCAGGATATCATCAATGAACATAATAATACCCGATATGCCTGCTAATAGATTTTCCATGATTTTCTGGAAAATAGATGGCCCCGACATTATTCCGTATGGCAGTCGTGTATAACTAAACAACCCACGGTGCGTTGATATCGTTAATATTTTTCGAGTTTCGTTTGTTACAGCCAACTGTTGGTAAGCTTCTCTCAAATCGATTTTTGAAAAGTATTTTCCCCCTTGCAGGTTAGTAAACAATTCATCAATTTTTGGAATAGGGTAAGTAACATTTTCTAAAACCGGATTCAAAGTAACCGAAAAATCTCCGCATATGCGAACATCTAATTTATTCGATTTTATGACTGGGACAATCGGTGTTGCCCACTCAGAATATTCTATGGGAACTAAAATGCCTGCATTTACTAGTCTATTTATTTCGGCTTCGACCTTTGGTTTCAATGCGAAAGCCAGCGGCCGATGTTTAAAAAACCTTGGTATTGCTTCGTTCTTTAGATTTAAATTTGATTCAAAATTTTTCAATAACCCCAGTTCACTTGTAAATGTTTCTGAAAAATCTTGAAAAAGTCTCCCCAATTTATCAGTGACATTCAAAGAATGTATTGCCACTATGGCCAAGTTCAATTTTTGCAGCCCGTCTCTCCCAAGTAGCGGAGGTCCACCGTTTTTTACTACATATGTTTCTAAAACATCCTGTACATCATTATAACTGAAGTTCAGAAATACTTTCCCCAATGGGCAAAAAGGATGACCTACATAATCCTTCAATCGTAAATTACTACTTAACAATTGTTTATGTCTGAAAGTGCTCATATAAAGTTCTTCTGAAATTGCCAAAAGTCGGTCGAAAATAGGGCCTGGGCACATACCATTCACGAAAATATCCCGCAACACAACTTTTAGTTCAACTCCAAAATCAAAATTTGCGGCCAAACCTTTTAACCTGGTAGCAAATTCAACAACAGATTCATTGTCTTGCTTCTTCGCTCTGTAGAATTTTATTCTATCAGCAAAAAATGATTTTACTGGTTTGAAATGTTCATTCAGCAATAGTATCAAGTTTTCAAAACTCTGATTCACTGGATCATCTGGTACACATAACTTTTTCAGCACTTTGAAAGTCCCTTCAGTTAAACAATTTAATAGCAACGCCCTTTTCTTCGCATCCTCACTGATGTCATTTAGGGTCAAATACTGCTTGAATTGTGCTAAAAAAATCACCCAGTCCGAAACCTCGTAATCGAACTGATTTAAATGACCAATGCTTCGACCAGCCATGGCATCTAAATATCTTTGTATCAACACTATTCCACAAATTTATTCGATTTTCCTCGTCGCCAAATGTTTTATTTCGAGAATAAAACACGTATTTGATGTACTTATTGTTTATTCAACATTCCGAAATGAACTGCCTACAATTCACATAGGTGCCCGATATCCGACCCAGCACAGAAAAAGGTGTTCTCACTTTTTATCTCTGAAAAACCCGAGCAGATATAAAAAGTGGTCCCAATACATTACAAATAAAAATTTGAGACTATTTTATAAAGCTGTTCGAGATGGTGACATGAATGTATCTTCTTTGAGGAAACTACAAACCAACATTGGACATTCGAAACGATTCAAAAAATTGATATTTATCGGTCGTGGTGTCACAAATAATCGTAGACGAAGTGAGAGAATCAGATGGGAAGATATTCAGTCGGCTTTCAATAGACGAATACGGTCTGGAGTTATCATGAATTAGAAACATATCGATGTTAGAACATTTTTGGATGATTCATTCTCTCTATTCAAATCGAGAATACAAAGAATGCTGAAAAAATTTCATTTCATGAAAATAAACACATGTTTTTGTGGAGAATTCTTGAAAAATAATAAAAATGACGAAATTATATTCGATTCCAAATATCTGAACACTAAGAACTTTATCATTGATGCTGAAGTAGATTTGTAGCGATGGTATGAAGAAAATGTAACCGATGTCATTTTGAATAAATTGGATGAGTTCCAAGAGCGAGACAGTGGATGGACTCTGCATAAAATAATCAATTTGGAAGGTAATTTCAATAAGGTAGAAATGAGGTATGGAGGTTCTTCTTATATCAAACTTCCTGACCAAATAATTCGCAAACGTGCTTGTATTAACATCAAAAATTCAGGTGAAGCTTGCTTCGCTTGGGCAGTGACGTCTTGTTACATCCCGCAGAAAGAAATGCTGAAAGAACTCATTCATACCCTCATTTCAGTGAGGTTCTGGATATGACTGGAATAAACATGCCAATGAGACTGAATAGGATCAACAAATTTGAAATTCTCAACAATCTATCAATCAATGTATTCATTATAGAAACCGATCGATTTGGAAATTTTTCATCTGTACCTGTGAGAACCACTGAGAATAAGATTTCGAATAGGCATGTCAACCTTCTGATGATTCAAAAAGAATATTTAAATGATAAGGATTCAGAAGGTGACATGGAAATGTCATTACTTGATCATATCAACGAAGATGAGGATTCTGTTGAGTATCATTTTTGCTGGATAAAGAACCTATCACGATTAGTTTCTAAGCAAATTGGGAAGAGAAATGGTAAAAAAATCATTTGCGATACATGTTTCAATTACTTCAGTACCCAAGAAAAATTGAATGCTCATGATATATATTGTTCAAAAATAAATAAATCAAAAATAGAATTTCCCGAGAAAAAGTTTTTGGAGTTCAAAAATTTTCGTCTCAAAGAAAAAGTTCCTTTCGTCGTTTACAGTGATTTTGAATCACTACTCATTCCACTACGAGATGAACAATGCAGAAGGAAAATCATAAAAACATCTCGATATCAAAAACATGAAACGTTCAATGTGGTTTATTATGTGAAGTGTACTTTTGATTAGAGTTCATCTTTCTACAAAAGTTACCGTGGTATCGACTGCATCGAGTGGTTCGTGAAAGAGTTAGATGACTTAGCACTTTAGCAAAGATGCTGGACAAATTCTTGATAAAACTACATGTCACATTTGTGAAAGAACGTTTATCGAATCAGACACCATCGTTCGCGACCATGACCACTATACAGGGCGATTCCGCGGATTCCGTCATTCGAAATGTAACCTCGAATATACAAATTCCCATACCGTTCCCATTTTCTTCCACAACCTATCGGGATATGATAGCCACTTCATTATAAAAGATTTGGCAGAACACTCTCGCGTTACTCTACTCCCAATAAATAAGGAAAGATATATCAGTTTCACACAACATAATTCTAGATCTAACATAAAATTCAGATTTGTCGATTCCTATCGTTTCATGGCATTCGAATTAGATCATTTTGCATCGTTTTTGGTAAAAACACAATTTATCAACCTCAGAAAAGAGTTCTGTGATTTAGATGAAGAGAAAGTTAATTTGTTATGTAGAGAAGGATTTTTTTTGTTATGATTATGATGAGCATATCAAGGATTCTGATTATGATTAGGCGAATACTCCGACCTTCACTTGAAAACAGATATCATGTTATTGGTTGACATTTTTAAAAATTTCCGAGACATGTGCCATACAACATACGGATTAGATCCTGCCCATTACTATACTTTACCTGGATATACATGGGACTGTATGTTAAAATATACAAACTGCCGGTTAGATACAGTTCAAGATGTTGACATATTAATGTTCATAGAAAAGGGAATTCGTGGTGGAATGGGCCAGTGTTCGAATAGGTACTCAACAGCAAACAATAAATACATGACTAATTTCAATAAAGATGAGCCATCTGAGTACCTCTTGTATCTCGACGTGAATAATCTCTATGGTTGGGCTATATCTCAGCCTCTTCCTTATACTGGATTTGAATGGTTGGAAGATACTGAGAATTTCGATGTTAATTCCATTTCTGATGAATCCTTTCTTGGATACATTTTGGAGGTTGATCTCAAATATCCAGAATCCCTTCATGACCTTCATGAAGATTTACCTCTCGCCCCTGAACATCAAATACCCCCAAAATCAAAATTACCCAAACTAATGACAACATTGTTTCACAAGGAAAAGTATATATTGCATTATAGAAATCTGAAACAATATCTGGCTAATGGACTCATTATCGATAAAATTCATAGAATATTGAAATTCGAACAGTCCAGGTGGTTGAAGCCATACATTGATCTGAATACCACGTTGCAAGCAAATTCCAAGAACGAGTTCGGCATACAAATCTTCAAATTAATGATCAATGCTGTTTTCGGTAAAACAATGAAGAACATTAGAAAATACAGGATTGTAAAACTTGTTAGGAGTTGGGAAGGCAGGCATGGCGCGAAAAATTTAATATCTAGTCCAAATTACCATAATACCTAACTAAATTGGTATTCAATAAACCATTATACATTGGTATGGCAATTTTCGATATCTCGAAAACTTGTGTTTATGATTTCCATTATGATTACATGTTGAAAAAGTTTGATCCATCGAAATGTTAATTACTTCATACCGATACAGATTCTCTCATTTATGAACGGTATTGTGACGATGTTTACGAAGAGATTATAAGAGCGGATATTGACGAATTCGATACTAGTGATTATCCTCCAGATAATCAGTACAACATCCTATTAGTTAATAAAAAAGTAATTGGTTTGTTGAAAGATGATAATAAAGGATCCATGATGACAGATTTTGTTGGCCTCCGATCAAAACAATATACTTATTTAGTCGACAATAAGAAGCCTACCCCTAATAATACTGAAAAAGGTAAAAAATGTGTTAAGAGATCCAAAGGTATTAAATATTACGTGGTCAAACATAAAATCAAATTTGAAGATTATTTGGAATGTTTAATACAAAATATGGAGAAATACGAGAATCAAAGGTATATACAATCACGTGCCCATCAAGTTTTTTCAGTAGAACAAAACAAAATTGCCCTGAGTCCACATGATGACAAAAGATATTTAAATAGGAATTCCCATGATACTTTACCTTGGGGACACTATAGTATTATTATAGATCTATATTGTCAAACTTACAGTGTAGATGAAAATTTATCAAATACTGATACTTCACCTTGGGGAAACTATGGTATTATATCCACTTGATATTGTTAAACATACAGTGTAGATGAACATTAAATAAAAACCACTTATACTCAATTATTTTTCATTTATATCCTCCATGATTATATCTCTATAATACAATAAGCACTCCCGCATACAATAACTCTCGAAACTATTGTTCAGAATATCACAAAATGCAATTATTATCAATTCATTTTGCATTTCAGAGTTTACTTGCAATATAAATTTCCTGGTAATTTCAATAACATTGTAATAAAAATTCGAAAATGACAAATTCGTGAGCATGTTGATTTTGTGATCGATGATGATAGAGTCAAGTCCAAGAACTTTCCGAATAACATCTTTTTTCAGATATATGGCAGAGTTTGTAGTTTCAAGTTTCGATATTTCGATTCCCATAAATTGTGCGGTGATTATTTTCACTTCCTCATCACTACACATTTGTGGAACAACAACAGTTTCATCACTCTTTTCGAAATATTCAGTCAGCAAATTTCGTAAAATGTGAGACAAATTTGCCCATTCTATCACGTTGAAGGAGATTTCCGATTTACTGGTATTGTTCTTCAACTTAACTACAGGTTCGAAGCATCTCGCAACGCTCAGGCCGCAACAGACTGAAAATGGGCTGTCCTGGATGTTGAAGGTAGATTCAGCAATGTAGGGTCCCTCGTTCTCGATGTTCTTGCGGTATAGCTCGTCCATATCACTCCAACAATCACTACCATAACCACTCGACTCATCTGACATCGGATTCATTTTCTCAACTGACTGGAGACTCACACCTGCAAGCGAATACATATCCAAGGCCGAAGTGAAGGGGTTTTTCAGAGAGGGGGAAGTGGTTCTCTGAACAAGACTATTTTTTGCGATCCAAGAGTTGTGGGATTTATCGAGCCCAAGCCATTTCACGTAAATTTTATTCCCTTTCGTTCTCAGAACTTTCTCTACCAAATATACATCACGATACTTGACTTTTTGTAATTCTTGTTCATAAAAAACACCTTGAATCGGATTCCCCATGGCATCTTTCAACAGGTATGTTGTTGGATCAGTTGTACGAATTTTTCTGATTTTAAAAATCTCATTCGACCAATTCGGTGTATAGCCTTTGGAAAAAGCTTCTCGAAATTTACTTAATCGTACGTGATCATTCACTCCAAACTTAGGATTGGGATTCGTTATTCTTAAGTGACTATAAACAGTATCAAGGAGCAATTTTTCATTTTTCTTCCTCACTTCTATTGGTTTCAATCCCGTCGTAGAATGTTTGGTATTATTATATGTAGAAACTACATCTTTTAGTATGTCAATCCATTTGTAATTACCCTGTAGACTGAATTCTTCCACATTATGGTTTTCAAAGTTCTGTTCACACGTTCTACAATGCTAGCCTTCATACTTGAAAAAGTGCTATAATGGTTAATTTTGTATTATATCATCAGTTCAGAGAACAATTTATTATAGAACTAGCGGCCTCTATCAGAATGAAGATTTTTCGGTAGAGATTTCACTGAGGATAGAATTTCTCTCATTGCAACTGTGACATTGTCAGCCAATTTGCTTTTCACAGGTTCACACCACACAAATTTCGAAAAAGCATTTATCACAACCAAAATGTACTTGTATCCTGTGTTGAATTTAGCATATGGTTGCATTTCGACATGATCAGCTTCCCACAAATCATTCAATCCTTTGATAACTACTCTCCTCCTCCGGAATCGCCTCCTTGCTGGTTTATGTAGCTCCTCAACTACTTCTTTCTTGGTGTTAGACATACTTGATAATAGGGGTCTGAATCACCAACTGGATATGGAGATTTTCATCTGATACTCTATATTTTGATTGGAATTTCAATGTTGAACCTTTACTTAATTTCTGTCTAATCAGTTCGCTAATTTTAATCGTATTATCACCGACCGTTACTGAAACGTCTCTAGGATAAGAGTCAATTTCAACTATGAAACCTTCCCTCAATGGAAATGTGTATTCATCTGAATTATTCTGTAGCTTGTATAACCAGGACAGTGGAAGCCTCTTTATCACTTTGGTTATACTGCCGGTAATTGTTAATATACTTTCACTGTATAACTGATATATATTCACTGGTTGTTGTTGAGTAGTTTAATATTGATCTAGTCTTTGATGTTGTAACATATGTCTACCGAATTTATCAACTGGCATGATGCCTATTCCAATGATAAGGAATGAATAACACCAAAGCTGTGATACATGTTATTTTATTCAAATATTTTAGCTTCTCTGAGTTCCTCTAACAAGGAAATTATCTCATTATTATGTCCGGTATGACCAGCTTGTTGTTCTGCAATCAGTAACTTCAGTCTGTCTATGATTCCATTATAGTTATCAAAATATTTGTATTCTATCTTCTTATTGTTGTAAAGCATCATCGGACCGATTCCTTGTCCTAATTTAGCAGAGGATGTCGATTGTGACCTAGTGAAAACCCTAGGTCCTTTGGAGATTGGGATGGATGAGGAAACTTTTTATTTGGGTAATCTCTTTCCTACTGCCTTAGCCATAGAATGTAATGATGTTACCCTTCGTTTTATAATTTTCACAAATTTCTCAGCAATAGACGTAGATAATCCATTTTTACGATTATAATCAGTATAAATGGCATTTGTTGCGGTAACAATATCAATATAGTTGTCAATATCATTGACTTTTTAACTTATTGGATGTTTTTTGAACATCAGTTCATATAGCCCCGGTGTACCACTATAAGTTATTTCATTTATTGAGAAATGCGGATCGAGAAATTCCACAACACTATCTCCTATCATCCAGTTATCTGTTGATACTTTGAATCTGATACCAAATTTGTGATCGAAATCCTCTGGATCACCCTTGAGTGTGTCTTCGATATACGCTATTGGAAGAGGTTTTTCATATTTTTCCAAATATTTTTCTAATTCAGGATCTCTGGCTTTCTGTAAAGCTTGTAGATTTTCAACTTGACTTTGTAATTGACCCAAACTCTGATCAAAATAGCTTATTTCAGGATCGTGTACGAATGTTTTGCATCTTGTAGTATTGATGGATCTTTAGCTAGCAATCTATAATACTTATCGTGTTGTGGAGTTGAAAATGAATCAGGTTGTGTCTTTTCCACTTTAGGAACGGCTGTCTGATGAATCGATGCAATCAATTCTTTCAGAGGGTTGGTTATTGGTTCATAACTCTTCTCCAACGAACTCTTTGATTTCGCAATATCAGATTTGAGGCTCTGATATTTTTGTTTCACAGATTTTCTGGCTTTCACCAACTGTTCTGCAAGCTGTCTATTCATTGTACTGAATCAGATATACGATGTGTCTCATCTTATATAAAATTTTCAAAACTTCATCGAATCCTTTTCTATATCTACCTTTCCTCAATCCCGCATCCGTATCGATGACAACAAATCCATGACTTGTCTTCCAACAGAATGAACACATATCTATAAACTGTTGGAATGACATATCAACGTTGACATGATTATCATAAATATGTTTCAAATTAGTTACATCTTGCTTAAAAATAATTATTAGGTTGGCATTGTCTCTTATCAGTCTTTTCGGAATTGAGCTGTGAGTCTGACATAAGTAGAACACATCGGTATTTTTATGTCGCCCAAAACAAAAAAAATATCTGATGATATTTTGGTTACATGTGGCAACATCGTCGAATATGATGACTGAATTTGGAGCTACTTCATTCGGAGAGATAACTTCATCGCCGTCATCGTACTCGAAATATCCAATTTCCTTCATTGGTCTGAACAATGTCCTCAAATACTCATATTTCGGTTGATAAAGCGACTTGGAGTACAAATACAGATTTTCGAATCTCAAACCATTTGGATCATCGAGTGAACTCATCATACAGTTTGTCTTTCCACATCCCGAAGAGCCTACTACCAGGGCTCGTTTGGAGCCACCTTCAGATAAATCTCCATGTTTTGTTGAATTGGTGTGAGCTGATGAAACAATCATGATCAGTAACAGATAGTTTCACTTTATGTTCCTCAACTTTTATGTTCAGATTCCGGTTCAACACTGGTATATATATTTGACTTATTTTCACATTTATAACATTCGGTACTGAACTTTTGAACTCTTGGTATGCTCGTGTACGGTGCTCGAAATGATATAAAAGGGAGAGGATTATTGAACACTCTCATAAATAGATTACCCGTCGAATTGTATTTGCCAGGTTATAATTTTTGTGGTCCCGGAACCAAATTATCTGAACGACTTGCACGTGGGGATAGAGGAATCAACACATTGAACGAAGCTTGTAGAGATCACGATATAGCCTATTCGAAATACACTGATTCAGAGAACAGAAACGTAGCGGACCGCATTCTGTCAGAGCGATCGTGGAACCGTTTCAAGGAAAAAGACACGAGAATCGGGGAAAAATCGCAGCACTTGGAATTGCAGGAATAATGAAGAGTAAAAGTAAATTAGGCATGGGATTGAAAAGACGACAAACTGGTAAAAAAAACGGTGGTGCAATGAGTTTCACTCAAGCAATGCGCAAAGCAAGGAAAGGTATAAAAGGTCGAAATATGGACATACTTCAGGCTGCGAATCTAGCTCTCTCTTCTATTGGTGGAAAAGAGGTTTCGAAACCAAAAAAGAGAATTATACCCATCCCCAAATCTGGAGGGTTCATTCCACTGATTCCCCTCTTTGCTGCTCTCGGTGCTCTTGGTAGTCTTGGAGGAGGGGCAGCTGGGATTGCCCAAGCCATAAACAAGGCTAAGGTAGCCAGTGAGCAACTGGATGAACAAAAGAGACATAACATGATAATGGAACAATCAGCTCTGGGAAAAGGTCTATTTTTGAAACCTTACAAACGTGGATATGGATTATTCCTGAAACCGTATTCAAAAAACTGAACATCAAGCTACCACACCGTCCATTGACAAATGTAGATCAATTGAACTACACTGAAGAATTAGATACGTATACGCTGCCCTGTCAAAGTTACCTTTACATCGAAGGTCGTTTGACGAAATCTGATGGAACTGCAACCGACAAATTGAGATTCATCAATAATGCTATGAACTTCCTTTTCAGAGAAGTGAGGTATGAACTAAATGGCATTACTATAGATTCAGTTCAGAATGTCGGAATGATATCAACAATTAAAGGTTACCTGTCATACAACACAAATGAAAGTATCGAGTTGCAAAACGCAGGTTGGTTTCCCAAATTGAATTTCAAGCTCAAAGATGAGAAGATACTAGTAGATGGTGAGGGCAACTTCAGCGTTTGCATACCTCTGTCTTTTATTATGGGATTCTTCGAAGACTATCAGGAAGTCATCGTAAATATGAAACAAGAATTAGTAATAATTCGTAATAACGATGATACAGATTCAGTGTACAGTTCTGATGAAAAGGAAACCCCAAAAATACAGATAGATAATTTATTCTGGAGGGTACCACACGTCTTGGTAAATATTCCACAACAGCTCATACACACCAAAATGGTTCAGAAAAACCAGGAAATACTCATGCCATTTCGTAGCTGGAAACTCATCGAATTCCCGAAATCATCAACTACTACCAGACACACATGGCCAGTGAAACCACAAATCAATTGGAAACTCCACGCTATGTCATTGTTGTATTCCAAACTGACAAGCGGGGAAAAGTGAAGTCTGACATGAGCAAATTTATTCTTTGTAACTCGACAAATATTCGAGTCTTCCTGAATAGTGATCGATACCCATACAATGACTAATATTTGAATTCCAATGACAACAAAACTTCACAGCTATACTCGATGTTTATCAGTGTGAAGAAGAATACCAAGAGGATCACACGTGCAAATCGTCTATTTCTGCAGTCTCTTGGGCTGAAAGTTCTGGTATAATGGACATTCTCAATATTCATCAGAAACCTTTGGTCGATCGAACCATTCATGAAAAAAAGTATCATTCTTATCAGCCGTTTCTACAGAAATTCGAATATAATGATGAAATTAGGATATCAATACAAGAATTAGATACGTTTACGCTGCCCTGTCAAAGTTACCTTTACATCGAAGGTCCTTTGACGAAATCCGATGGAACTGCAACCGACAAATTGAGATTCATCAATAATGCTATGAACTTCCTTTTCAGAGAAGTGAGGTATGAACTAAATGGCGTTACTATAGATTCAGTTCAGAATGTCGGAATGATATCAACAATTAAAGGTTACCTGTCATACAACACAAATGAAAGTATCGAGTTGCAAAACGCAGGTTGCTTTCCCAAATTGAATTTCAAGCTCAAAGATGAGAAGATACTAGTAGATGGTGAGGGCAACTTCAGCGTTTGCATACCTCTGTCTTTTATTATGGGATTCTTCGAAGACTATCAGGAAGTCATCGTGAATATGAAACAAGAATTAGTAATAATTCGTAATAACGATGATACAGATTCAGTGTACAGTTCTGATGAAAAGGAAACCCATAAAATACAGATAGATAATTTATTCTGGAGGGTACCACACGTCTTGGTAAATATTCCACAACAGCTCATACACACCAAAATGGTTCAGAAAAACCAGGAAATACTCATGCCATTTCGTAGCTGGAAACTCATCGAATTCCCGAAATCATCAACTACTACCAGACACACATGGCCAGTGAAACCACAAATCAATTGGAAACTCCACGCTATGTCATTGTTGTATTCCAAACTGACAAGCGGGGAAAAGTGAAGTCTGACATGAGCAAATTTATTCTCTGTAACTCGACAAATATTCGAGTCTACCTGAATAGTGATCTGTACCCATACAATGACTAATATTTGAATTCCAATGACAACAAAACTTCACAGCTATACTCGATGTTTACAAATTCCAGAGCCAATATTTTCACCGAGAGAATTTGCTGAAATCATACCAATGTCACACATAGACTGTTCACATCAAAAAGAGTCCACCCAAAGTGGGTCTGTTGTGATGAGAATAGAGTTTGAAATATCTGAAGCAGTGCCAGATAATACAACAGCATATTGTCTCATATTGCATGATAAGTTGTTCAATTACAGTCCTCTCACCAAAATTGTCAAACAGTTGTGAAAAACCCCCACTACAAAAATAATTATTCAAGAGGAACCACTTCGCTAAAGTGTCAGTTATTACTTGAACATTGCAAGATGAAGCTGTTGAGTATCGATATTCAAGAGTACCAGATATCCAACGAATTCTACCCCAAGGAAATATCAATTTCAAATGGCTTTCAATTGAGTCACTACTTATTCAAACCAGCTATTTCCTTTGGTGCACTCCAGGAAGCGGATAAGAAACAAGTGAGGTGGTTGGAACGTAACCACCATGGACTCAAATACAGCTCAGGGTTCATAGATTACGAGAAAATGAATGAAATATTGCAAGATCATCTCAGAGATGTCGACCTTGTATACGTGAGAGGACACCAAAAGTTTCAATTCCTCACTTCATTGTGTTTACCAACTAGTAGACCCAAAATTATCAACATCGAAAATTTAGATACATTCATGCACACAGTGACTTTCAAGGCCGACATTCCTCTATGCATGCATCACGAAAACAATGATCCGCACATGTGCAGTTTCAGAAACTGTGAAGACTTGCACAATTGGATAAATAATCTTCTACCACAATAAAATTCTCATTTGTATATTGCTAGTCAATATGATAGCCAATTTGATCAACGAATATATTCAGAAATTAAGAATTCTTGAAGAACAAATCCACATTTACGAATGTACAACAGGAATAAAAAATCTCCATGTTGACAAACACCTCATCCCGACAGCACAACGGACCGATCCAAGGGCAGGCTTTAGTGAAACGATCGTAGTACAACTGAATAACCTCAAATTATAGTCTATTTATGAATGAATGTTTTTTTGAACGAATAAGTTGTTTTATTCACCGAGTACATTAATATAATCTTTGAGAAAATATCTCAGTACTTCATTAGCAATGGCAGTGTTGAGTTCAAATTTTCTGGTTCTATTTACTATTATACATGATATAATGTAAATAAATCAGCCATATAATGCTAAAAATATTTTTATTTGCTTCGATGAAAATGGTGTGAAAAATGATAGCTGGCCTTCAGAATGGACTGAAATGTCACCAACAATAATGAACAATGGACATCTATTCACTTCGATGGCAGACGTACCAGGAAATGCAAGTGTATATGAATTGAGAATTATTTTTCAAGATCAAAGTGTGGGAGACTCAAGAAAGGAGCAGAATCTTCATAAGTGTGAAAAATCTATATCACCAGATTTCTACTTTGAAATAAGCAGTATTATATTGATGAATCTGTTATTCACAATAGCGATAATAGGTACTTTCTTTCACTTATATTATGTAAAAAAACACACACATTCTGTATTAGAATTGGAATAAATTTGTGACTTGCGAGACCTTTCATGTGATACCAATAAATCCCCACTATTTGGCCCCTTTGGTCCTTCGAAAGTTGATTTTCGAAAAGTTTGAAGCGAAATCTTCAAAATCGTGTGCAATAACATATAGTTTAGCTAATCTTCACTATTTGGCCCTTTTGGTCCTTCAAAAATTGATTTTCGAAAAGTTGAAAGCGTAATCTTCAAAATGGTGTGCCATAACATATAGTTGAGCTAATCTTCACTATTTGACCCTTTTGGTCCTTCAGAAGTTGATTTTCACTATATGCTTGGGGACCCTTCAAAATTTGATTTTCGTGAAATTCAAGTAGAGACCTTTCATTTGATAGGTAACAACCTATAGTTGGCATAATATTCACTATTTGTCTCTTGATAACCTTCAAAAATTGATTTTCGTGAAATTCAAGCAGGGACTTTTCATTTGATAGGTAACAACCTATAGTTGGCATTATATTCACTATATGTCTCTTGATACCCTTCAAAAATTAATTTTCGTGAAATTCAAGCAGAGACCTTTCATTTGATAGGTAACAACCTATAGTTGGCATAATATTCACTATATGTCTCTTGATACCATTCAAAAATTAATTTCCTGAAATTCAAGCAGAGACTTTTCATTTGATAGGTAACAACCTATAGTTGGCATAATATTCACTATATGTCTCTTGATACCCTTCAAAAATTGATTTTCGTGAAATTCAAGCAGAGACCTGTCATTTGATAGGTAACAACCTATAGTTGGCATAATATTCACTATATGTCTCTTGATACCCTTCAAAAATTAATTTTCGTGAAATTCAAGCAGAGACCTTGCATTTGATAGGTAACAACCTATAGTTGGCATAATATTCACTATATGGCCCTTGATACCCTTCAAAAATCAATTTTCGTGAAATTCAAGCAGAGACCTTTCATTTGATAGGTAACAACCTATAGTTGGCATAATATTCACTATATGTCTCTTGATACCCTTCAAAAATTGATTTTCGTGAAATTCAAGCAGAGACCTTTCATTTGATAGGTAACAACCTATAGTTGGCATAATATTCACTATATGGCCCTTGATACCCTTCAAAAATCAATTTTCGTGAAATTCAAGCAGAGACCTTTCATTTGATAGGTAACAACCTATAGTTGGCATAATATTCACTATATGTATCTTGATACTCTTCAAAAATTGATTTCCGTGAAATTCAAGCAGAGACCTTTCATTTGATAGGTAACAACATATAGTTGGCATAATATTCACTATATGTCTCTTGATACCCTTCAAAAATTGATTTTCGTGAAATTCAAGCATAGACCTTTCATTTGATAGGTAACAACCTATAGTTGGCATAATATTCACTATATGTCTCTTGATACCCTTCAAAAATTGATTTTCGTGAAATTCAAGCAGATACCTTTCAATTAATATATAACAAGCTATAGTTATAATTAATATTCACTATTGACCCCTGAGACCCTCCAAAAGTTAGTTGCGAATATTTTTTCTTAACCCTGTATCGGAAAGTTTCATAACCACCCATGTTTTTTTATGAAAAAATCACGTATCCCGGAAAGAGTCAGATCCACTAAATAATAGTTCAATCAGGTACTTCACCAGTTTGTCATGAACGTTTATCTAGCAATGAAAATTATTTACAACCACCCTGTATCTCGCAAGCCTTTTACGACCTTTTTTGTTTTATTTTTTCAGACGCCCTATTGGTGAAATGGTATTCACAATACCCAATTTTAAGTAGTAATCACGAAAATACAAATGAAGTCGAACTCACCCCATTTTATCCAGTTGCCTCAGACGACCACTTAGCAGAACACTACTTGATAACACTAACTTGCTGAACGGAATGAACTACGTGCGATCATAGACAAACACTTTCACCTCAGAACTCACCCCATTTTATCCAGTTGCCTCAGACGACCACTTAGCAGAACACTACTGGATAACACTAACTTGCTGAACAGAATGAACTACGTGCGATCATAGACAAACACTTTCACCTCATTAAATCACGATTTGAAATAATTACGAACGTAATACGTGTGGAGCACTTGTTATTGAACTGCATAATGGCAATGGTATTATGTTAATCGATGATCGAGCGTGATAAACAAACACACCTAGCAAATTATCATTGAATTCATTACAACATGAGATCATGGCATAGGAAACGTAAACAGGGTGATTTCTAACTCAAAATAATATCAGCCCAAATTACCAAAAATCTGAGGACCAGGTACACTGAAAAACATTCCGAGGTATGCGTGACGTCAGGGTACTTCAGTTCACCTACCAGAAGGTCTGCAACGTCTTCAGCTGCAAGTGGAAGAACTTGATGGCCGATTGAGTTAGAAAGAGAATAGAGCCTTTTTGATTTCAAAATCTCGTAAATACTCTACTTTCCTCGTCAATTCAATCTTGAGCTATTTCCAAAAACTCATCTCAAGTTCCAGTGATAGCTCATGGTGTTATAAGCAAATGACCCCATGCCAAAGTTTTTACATCAAAAGGAATTTTATAGCGCTCATCATCAGCAGATGACAAAGCGACTTTATTCCTTAATTCCTTATGAATGGTGTGGAGAGAAGAAGTGAACATATACATCTTACGTAATATTGTTCCATCATTTTCTACAATATTGACATAGTCTGAAAACTGAATTTGGTTTTTTACCACGTTTTCTGAGTCACCTTTGGCTTTTTTCATCACATCACCTGCTTTAACACAGTAAGCTTTCGCACCAGTACTATAAAAAGATTCAATAGGTCTTGAGGCATATTCGTCTTTCATGCGTCCTATAACAGATTTTGATTTGGGGATTTGGTGTATATTGTCTATGGGATAATTTGACGTATCGAAAAATTGGATATTTTCTTTTATATCATTTGTAGTGTTCGGTACAGTTCAGTGTAGTTCAGCGTGAAGGCCGTGTAGCTCGCCTGCGAATAAGTTAAGAAGAAGAGAGACGTGACAAATGACATTGACAAGACAGTTGACAGTTGGCGTTGGCGGGATAAGTAGAGTTAGCGAGAGAGGTTAGGGAGAGTCCCGCGCCATTCTCATTCTTACGATTTATTATGTATGTTCTTTTATGTGGTTTTTAATAAAACTAAGTAATCAATTATTTTATGAATCTACCAAGATATTGCCCTACAGCTCAGAAGAGGGATAAAGATTACCTCACCGATAAATTCAAAGTTATCGAACATGAGTGGTGATGAAGGGGGGGGGCTCTCAGCCAAATTTTACCATCGACGAACTGGTTGCCGCCACAGTGAGAGGAATTATGTTACACCAAGCATCAAGCCAAACGGTTTCTGATGATACACCACAAGCAGTTCAACTTAAAAATTCCGAATTAGCTGCCATGATTCCTGAATTTTCCGGAGACAATTCAGAGGTCTCTATTTGGTTAGAACGCATAGCTGCCGTTCAGAACGTATATGGTGTACAAGATAACATTATGCAAGTAATAGCCATAGGCAAGTTCACTGGACAAGTGAAACAATGGTATAATTCAAGGGTGGACTATGTTACTATGGATTGAACCACCTTGAAGGCTGAATTAACAAAAATGTTTTCATGTCAACAAGATTTGGTGGCTCTTAGAAAGAATTTCGAGAAAAGGCGTTGGAAACAAGGGGAAAAATTCTCAACATTATTATGAGAAAGTGACACTGGGTAACAAGGCTGGAGTTTCTGAACGTGAGATGATTCATTATGTTATTGATGCTATTGACAATAGGATGCTACAGTCCCAAGCTAGGATGATGTTGAATGAATTCCAGACATTGGAAGATTTATTTGCAAGGATGAACAATGTTGTTAAGGAAACTGGGCCAGGTTTGAGCCGCCCAGCAGGTTCTAGCACAGGTAATAACTGTCCAAAACCACGTAGAGAAAGAGGTTCTTGTTTCAATTGTGGTGAACTTGATCATAAACTTGAGGATTGCCCTACTAAATCAAAACCTGACAGCACAACAAACATGGTACAACCTAATTTGTCACAACCATACACTGTGTGTATAGATTATACAATTTATTGTGATGATGATTTGTGTAAATTTAGTATACTTGGGCTTATTGACAGTGGTTCACCAATCAGTCTGATGAAACAAAAATTTATTGCTCCTGATTTAATTATGCCAAAACTTGACAGCATTACTTTCAGTGGATTGAATGGTTCACCATTGGAGATAATAGGTATTTTTCAAAAAGATGTTACCATTAATGATGTTTCAGTAAACATTAAGTTTTATGTTGTGCCAGATCATACCATGACATTTTCTGCAATTCTAGGGCGAGATTTTATATCTAATCCTAACTTGGTTGTTAGTTTTCATGAAACTGTAGAAATCACACAGAAAGATAATATTGATATTGATCCTGAACCCAAAGTGGATTTTGCTGATACTAATGTATGTTTTATTTCCCAACTTATGAATATTGAGGTCAATGAACCTGAAAATACTTTAGATAAACTTAATGTTAATCCTGAATTATCCCTTGAAGTTATTAATGAAATAAAATTGGCTTATTATGATAATTATCTAAAAGATTTTGGTAAACATAAAAGGGATCCTGATTTTGGAATGACCATAAATTTGAAACATAATGAACCTATTGTGTATAGACCAAGAAGATTAGCTTTTACTGAAAAACTAAAATTGCAAACCATATTAGATAACCTTATGAGAGATGGTACAATCCGTCCTAGCAATTCTTCTTATGCTTCTCCCATTGTGTTGGTTAGAAAAAAGAGTCGGGATATTCGATTGTGTGTAGATTTAGGAGGAATTAATAAAATAACTATAAAGCGCAATTTCCCTACACCACTTATTGAGGACCATTTAGATCAGTTGAAGAATAAAAATTATTACACTTCTCCAGACTTGAAAAATGGATTTCATCATGTGAAAGTGGCTGATTCTTCTGTGAAATATACCTCATTTGTTACCCCTTTAGGTCAATTTGAGTACTTAGAAATGCCTTTTGGACTTGCTGATGCACCAAGAGTTTTTGGACAGTATACACAAAAGATTTTCAAGGACTTAATCAGGGATAACAAAATTTTAATCTATCTTGATGATATACTTATTGCCACAGAAACATTAGATGAACATTTTTATATTTTTTAAGAAGTTTTGAACTTATCAAGAGATTATAGTTTGGAACTTCGCTTAGATAAGTGTGAATTCTTTTTCAGTGAGATAACTTACTTGGGATATTTAATTAATAATAATGGTATCAGACCCAGCTTAGAAAACGTTGAATCTGTTCTAAATTTCCCTATACCCCGTAACACAAAAGAAGTTCATAGGTTCGTTAGTCTTGCTAGTTTTTTTAGGAAATTTATTCCTAATTTTGCTCTAGTAGCCAAGCCACTATATGATTTATTGAGAAAAGATATGTCCTTCAAATTCGAGGAAAATGAGTATCAGTCTTTTGAGAAATTGAAAAATTATTTATCAACTTCTCCAATTTTGAGCATTTATTCTCCAGAACTTAAAACTGAATTACATTGTGACGCAAGTAGCCATGGTTTTGGCGCGATTTTACTTCAACAGCAAAAAGATGGGTTATATAAACCAGTTTCTTATTACAGCCATAGAACTTCTCCTGCAGAATCTCGTTACCACAGTTTTGAGTTAGAGACCTTGGCTGCAGTGCATGCAATCGAGAGGTTCCATGTTTATTTATCTGGTATTCCTTTCAAAATTGTCACCGACTGTGATAGTTTTCGCTTAACCCTCAGCAAACAGACAGTTAATCCGCGAATATCGCGCTGGGCAATGTTTCTTCAAAATTATGAATACACTATTGAACATCGTAGTAATAAAAGAATGGGACATGTAGATGCCCTAAGTAGGTGTCATTGTATAATGATAGTTGAAGGTAATACTTTTGGAAGAGTTCTGAGTATAAAGCAAGACAAAGATCCAAAGATTTTAGAAATTCGTGATAGATTGGAAAAAGAAGAAAATAAGTTTTTCGAAATTAAAGATGGGTTAGTTTACCGGAAAAAAAATAAAAAAACTACTATTTTATGTTCCTGACTGCATGATAAATAATGTTATTCGCACTTGCCATGATGACATTGGGCATGTAGGTATCCAGAAAGTTATAGAAAATATTAAAAAAATCTATTGGTTTCCAAACATGACACTTTTGGTTAAACAGTATATTTCTAATTGCCTTAAATGTTTGGAATTTTCACCGATATCCGGTAAAAAAGAAGGTTTATTGAGGAGTATACCTAAAGGAGATTCTCCGTTTTGCACACTCCATATTGATCACTACGGTCCTTTGGAGAAGACCGGTAGAGGATACAAATACATATTTGAGATTATTGACTCATTTACTGAGTTCGTGCGGTTTTATCCATGTAAAACAACAAATACAACCGAAATTATCAAGCATTTGTCTGATTATTTTAGGGCTCACAGTAAACCATGACAAATTATATCTGATCGAGGTTCGTGCTATTCTTCTCATGATTTTAATCGATTTTTAGAAAATGAGAATGTGGAACATGTACTTATTGCAACCGGCACTCCCCGTGCTAATGGACAAATGGAAAGGTCGAATAGGGACTTGACGCCTATGCATTCCAAATTATGTGAAAGACCAGAAAAATGGGATTTTACTCTTGGTAAAGTTGAATTCGCAATGAATAATACTGTATGTAGGTCAACGGGAGAAAGCCCAAGCAAACTTTTATTTGGAATTACTCAAACCGGGTCAATTAATGATTCTCTTCGAATTTATTTGGAAAATAACCAACCTATTTGCCGTGATTTGAATGCACTCAGACAAGAAGCTAGTGAAAAAATAGTTTTAAGCCAGATAGCTAATGAAAATTATTATAATCAAAGGCATAAATGTCCAAAGGAATATAAGGTGGGTGACTATGTCTTAATTAGAAACGTTGATGTTACCCCTGGCATAAATAAAAAGCTCATTCCTAAATTTAAGGGCCCTGTAACCCCTTTTTTTACAAAATTCATAAATGATGAAATAGTGTAAATCAAGTGGTTACAGGCACGGTAGCTCTTGTGTCTGGTGGCAAAAAGGGTGGGTTGACTTCACTAGTTTACTGGACTCTTAAATATTTTCCGGTAGGCGCCACCCAAATTGTTCTACTTGAACTGGGAAATTGAAGTCATGACAAAATTTATAGATATTCAAAGTATAAGGAGGTATTCACTATGCTGAAAGAGAAATATGTAAATAAGGACACAATAGGTGAACTTTGAGGCCAAGTTTAATTCCCAAAAAGATTCCTTCAGAATTGGAAGGGTTTTCCAGATAGTTCAACAACATACATAAAGCACAAACTATGTGCTATTTCTATAAAATGCTAGTAAATAATTCTAGATACCAGATAATTTCATGGACATCTTTATACTTATTCAAATGGGTACCCCCTTCATATATTGGCCAATATAGTCTGAGTTCACACTGTGTCTGGAGACTAATAATACCTCATTATTTGCAAATATCTACCTGATTTTAACACACTACATGTACTTAGAAATCTGAAGGATATTTTATACTGTAGAAAAATGAAATAAGTGAAAAATATGCAAACAACTTAATGGGTGGATCTGACCTTAGCTTGGAACATCCTGGAATCGTCAGGCAGGATTCTACCGAAAACTTCTATGAAACTTCTGGCCTCAGAAGTTATTCATTCTCTAACTGTGGGATTACATGGGGCTTCCGATCACTGTCATCCTGAAGTGACCTCAACTGGAATGTTGTGGTGGTAGGACGCCACGTGAAGCATTCGAAATAGCTGGTTCCTGTTTTGCTTCCTGCAGCTCCCAAAGGGTGTCCCTAGTGTCAGGTACTCAACCACAGCTCACCAGGGTGAATATTTAGGAGAAACCACACCAGAAGGTTCAAAATTGCCATAGGAAAACGGCTCTTCCTTCAGCCAACGGCAATGGCTGCCCGGTAGATGAAAGCCAACAAATCTTCCCGAAGGAATGGCCCAAGATAGAAAAATGGAGATGATCACTCTCCAAAGGTTGGGAAACCAAAAGAAGAAAATTGATCTCCACATTGTGGAGCTTCACTCTCCAAAACCCGAAGAGAGAAGGGTGAAACAGAGAATTATCCTCACATCCTGTGCAAACAATTGTTGAAAATTATGATGAAAAAACAGTTGTGATTCAAATGCGAATCTGCGCAATGATGTTGAGATTGAAAGGTTGACAATCAACTCTAGGTTGCCAGATCAAACATTCAGGAATATCACACTGTTGCCAGCCCTCGCAAATCTATTCTGACGACAGAATTGCACTGATCTGCACCGATCAGCACCAATTGTACTGACCAGACCGAAATAAATAACGCAAAGGAAAACGATGCACCAGTGGGTCGCTGTTACTCCGTCAGGACGTCATCTCAGAACGTACCAAAATAGTTTGACACAATTGACATCCTACAACGTACTGTCCACTGTCTGAATTCTAAGTCATCAGTGTTTACAATCATTCTGACAGGACTGCCAAATTTACTTTAGTAATGGAGGAAATGAACGATCAACAACCAAAACAAACATAGTTTCCACCAGTATGAGGAATTACCCCGCTGCCATTCTTATGAAGATGTTTCTCATAATATGGATAAAGCAAAAAAAAAGGTAGGTATAACAATACAGAGTGTTAACTATCAAGAAGGCAAAAATTCTTGTTACATTCACCCCCCTTCAATGATTAAAAAAATGGACATATTCTTGGCCTTTTTTTTTCTTGTTTAAAGTTAGACCTCAAGTTCATTTTCGTACTTAGCTAAGTTTGTTTCGTGCGCTCAAAACCCTACCTACTTATGTGCTACTTAATTTAAACTAAGTGAACCAACTTAAGATTTACTAAATGCTAAGCTAACTTAACTAATATGCACAAGGAATTTTTGCAGCTACAGAGTATCAACCATTATCAGGTCGATCGCCAACATCACTTCCCGATCCCATTTCCTCATCAACGGATACATCAGACATTGAACGATGATATGCTTTAAGATCCTGTATATGCCACATACCTGCATTGGTACCATCCTCATTTTTGAGAATATAAACGAGTTTTGATTTTTTCTTATGTACTGTGCAGAGTACATAACGAGGCGCTAATTTCTGGGCGAAATTATCAGCAGCAATAGATAAAACTTTATTTCTTTTCCAAACTTCATCCCCAACGAAAAACTCTTTTTCCCTACGTCTCAAGTTATGATATTTACAGTTCCTTTTATAAGCCAAATTCAATTTATTTTGAACTTCATGAAATATTTCTGATAAATTTCCTAAGTTTTGTGCATATCTATCCCTATCACATGAACCTAAATCCGTTTCACATTTTCCATAATAATTCCCTGAACATGGTTCCTCGCGCCCAAAGTTAAAAAATGCGGGACTATACCCCGTCACCTCATGAACAGAAGTTCTCATAGAATAAGCAATTTTTGGAAGTTCTTTATCCCAAGATTTGTGCTTACTATTGATATAACTCCTAATAGCAGTACAAATGGTACGGTTTGCTCTTTCCACATAGTTTGACTGCGGGTGATAATAAGGTGTATATGAAATATGGGAATTATAGTCCTGAACTAGTTTTTTTATTGCTTTGCTAATCAACTGCCTACCGTTATCACACACGATATTTTGAGGCACCCCATATACTAAAAATACTTCTTCTTCTAGAAAACTGATGATACTACTTGATGTGGCATTACGAAGTGGGCATATAAGTGGATACTCGGTGAACCAATCTGAAACTACCAGTATATATTGAAATCCTTTAGAGCTTCTAGGGAGTGGACCCATCAAATCCAGAGCAATGACTTGCCAAGGGAAACGAACCTTACGTTCAGCTCCCATCAGCCCAAATTTAGAGTAATTCGGAGATTTCTGAGAAGCACAAATCTTGCAATGCCTCACATACTTGTTAACATCATGGCGCATCTTCGGCCAGTAGTAGGTGAGACTCACTCTGGAAAAGGTTTTATAATAACCAGCATGTGAAGCAGTGCTCGAATCATGGTTCAATGAAATGATTTTCTTACGTTGCCCTTTTGGAACTAAAAGTTTACAATCCGAGATGTTTGTATCTAATGGTACTTTCGACGGTATCAACTTATAGACAAAATTATTCTTGACTGTCCATTGAGGATAGCTCTCAGGATTACTTGAAATTTTTAAACGAATATTTTCATGAAAGGAATCTAATTGGTTCAGGTCAATATCTAGAGAAATGCAATTATCTGGATGTTCCAGAGCCAAAACTTGTCCAGATGGGGACGTTTCAATATCATCATCTACCGGGCTTCTGGACAAGGCATCAGGTACGACCATCAACCGTCCTTTTCGATGACATATCTCA
>OU896707.1:33543579-33637560 GCA_918026855.4 Phaedon cochleariae | reverse complement strand
AACACCGTATCACGAAAAACAAAAAGAATTAGTACGACGTCATGACGCGAAATACTTCAAACATCATTGATTGAGAAGAGGTGTGTGACAAGTGTATGTTTTTCTCCCAAAATTCGATAGAAATCAGGACGACCAACGGAAATGTCTTCATAAATTGTTCCCGATATTCATATTTTCTCAAATAACTCGGAAACGGCACAAAATATCGAAAATCTGAATCGAAACATACCCCAACACCATTGTCGACTTCCGCATAGGCCTATCACATGGAGAAAGTCCGAACACCATACCACGAAAAACAAAAAAATTAGTACGACGTCATGACGCGAAATTATTCTAAGTTCATTGAAAAAGAAAGTGAGTGACAAGTGTATGTTTTTCGCCCGAAATTCGATAGAAATCAAGACGACCAACATAAAAGTCTCTATACATTGTTATTCAGAATTGCCTCATTACTGGGAGAAAAAAAATGGAAAAGTATTATTTTTGATGAAATATTTTTTTAAGTCCTGATATTCATATTCTCTCAAATATCTCGAGAACGGCAATGAATATCGAAAATCTAAATCAAAAAATACCCCAACACCCTTGTCGATTTTCGCAACGGCCTACCACATGGAGAGAGTTCGAACATTGTATCACGAAAAACACAAAAATTAGTACGACGTCATGACGCGAAATAAATCTAAGTTCATTGAATGAGAGAGGTGAGTGACAAGTGTATGTTTTGTCGCCCAAGATTGGATAGAAATCGAGACGACCAACGAAAAAGTCTTCATCAATTGTTACTCAAAATTGCCTCTTTACTGGACAAAAAAATTGGAAAAGTATTATTTTTGATGAAAGGACCCCGCACTTTTAGTACGTAAAATGGTTCTCGGTGAAATTTTCTGAATTTTCAGTATGTTGTAGAATTCGATGAACTGATTGAACCTGCAGAATCGTAAAGTTCTTTGATGAACAGATTCTGAGATACAGGGCGTTGAAGTTACAAATCGGTATTTTTCATTTAATTATTTTCTCGAAATTCAAAGATGCCAAGTACAATTTTCTTCGCTCATATCATTAACGAACCTCCATATTACTCAACATAGTTCAGATGGTTCAGATGATGTAATTGTTTACAGAGTGAAACATATAAACATTTCAGTGATGTCTGAAAATTCGATGTAATAATGAAATATCGAAAAAATAATTTAGGCATGCAATATACTATTCTCATTCCATCATGAATCACAATTCATACATTTCATACAGGGTGATTTGAAAAATTGGTGACACCTAAGACCGATTTATTCATACACATCCTGTATATTCGAGTGAATTGTTAACCTTCCAAGATAGCTGATACCGTATGAACATGAGTTCGTTGTGATATATAGGGTGATCATGAAGATTTTCGATGATGAAAATGACAAAAAATCGTGTTTTTTGAAATCACCCTGTTATTCATGATTAACTCGGTGAAGTTCCCTAATTATTTTTAAATATATTCATCATTCGCTCCTCAACGCTGTCTTGAAAATTCAGTTTTCTATCATGACGGGTGTCATAGTTATTAATTCAGGAACTTACCATTTGCATGAAGAGTTGAAGAGACTTGTTCACATACATTCGCATAGTGGCCGATATTTTTCACAAATAGTGAAACGTGAGAATGTGGAGACGAAAATAAGTTTAGTATTCATATACAGGGTGAACATTGGAAATTCAATAACAATAGCAGATATATGAATTTAATAATATTAATATAATGTACAGATAGTTAGGCGACATTCGATTCCAGGATTCAACTCTCCCTATTAGAAATGGAAGCGTGAAAGACCGAATCATTCTCCCATCTCCTAGGTATTGTTCGTTTTTCATTTTGGCAGAGCTTGTATACCAACGAAATTCGCCTAACTATCTGTACATTATATCAATATTATTAAATTCATATATCTGCTATTGTTATTGAATTTCTAATGTTCACCCTGTATATGAATACTAAACTTATTTTCGTCTCCACATTCTCACGTTTCACTATTTGTGAAAAATATCGGCCACTATGCGAATGTAAGTGAACAAGTCTCTTCAACTCTTCATGCAAATGGTAAGTTTTTTGCCCAAACTTCGATAGAAAACAAGACGATCAACGAAAAATTCTCTATACATTTTTACTCAAAATTTCCTCTTTTCTGGAAAAAAATTGGAAAAGTATTATTTTTGATGAAATTTTTTTCAAAAACCCTATATTCAATATTTTTGATGGGATTTTTTCAAGTCCCGATATCCATATTTTCTGAAATATCTCGAGAACGGCACAGAACATCGAGAATATAAATCGAAAAATACTCCAACACCCTTGTCGACATTCGCAAAGGCCTACCACATGGAGAAGGTCCGAACATCATATCACGAAAAACAAAAATATTTGTACGACGTCATGACGCGGAATAATTCTAAGTTCATTGGAAAAAAAGGGAGTGAGTTTTTCGCCCAAAATTCTATAGGAATCAAGACGACCAACGGAAAAGTCTTCATAAATTGTTCCCGATATTCATATTTCCTCAAGTGAGTGACAATTGTATGTTTTTTGCCCAAAATTCTATAGAAAACAAGACGACCAACGAAAAAGTCTTCATTGATTGTTACTCAAAATTGCCTCTCTACTAGAAAAAAAAACTGGAAAAGTATTATTCTTGATGAAATTTTTTTAAGTTCCGATATTCATAATCATTTTCTCAAATATCTCGAGAACGTCAATGAATTTCAAAAATCTGAATCAAGAAATACCTCGACACCCTTGTCGTCTTCCGCATAGGCCTACCACATGGAGAAAGTCCGAACACCGTTTCAAAAAAACAAAAAATTAGTACGACGTCATGACGCAAAATAATTCTAAGTTCATTGAAAAAAAAAGGTGAGTGACAATTGTTCCCGATATTCATATTTTCTCAAATATCTCGGGAACGGCACAAAATATAGAAAATCTGAATCGAAACATACCCCAACACCATTGTCGACTTTCGCAGAGGCCTACCACATGGAGAAAGTCCGAACACCGTATCACGAAAAACAAAAAGAATTAGTACGACGTCATGACGCGAAATACTTCAAACATCATTGATTGAGAAGAGGTGTGTGACAAGTGTATGTTTTTCTCATAAAATTCGATAGAAATCAGGACGACCAACAGAAAAGTCTTCATAAATTGTTCCCGATATTCATATTTTCTCAAATATCTCGGGAACGGCACAAAATATCGAAAATCTGAATCGAAACATACCCCAACACCATTGTCGACTTGTCGACTTCCGCATGGGCCTACCACATGGAGAGAGTCCGAACACCATACCACGAAAAACAAAAAAATTAGTACGACGTCATGACGCGAAATAATTCGAAGTTCATTGAAAAAGAAAGTGAGTGACAAGTGTATGTTTTCCGCCCGAAATTCGATAGAAATCAAGACGACCAACAAAAAAGTCTCTATACATTGTTACTCAGAATTGCATCATTACTGGGAGAAAAAAATTGGAAAAGTATTATTTTTGATGAAATATTTTTTTAAGTCCTGATATTCATATTCTCTCAAATATCTCGAGAACGGCAATGAATATCGAAAATCTTAATCAAAAAATACCCCAACACCCTTGTCGATTTTCGCAACGGCCTACCACATGGAGAGAGTTCGAACATTGTATCACGAAAAACACAAAAATTAGTACGACGTCATGACGCGAAATAAATCAAAGTTCATTGAATAAGAAAAGGTGGGTGACAAGTGTATGTTTTTAGCCCAAAATCGATAGACATCAAGACGACCAACGACAAAGTCTTCATAAATTGTTACTCAAAATTGCCTCTCGACTGAAAAAAAAAAATCGGAAAAGTATTATTTTTGTACGACGTCATGACGCGAAATAATTCAATGTTCATTGAATAAAAAAAGGTGAGTGACAAGTGTATGTTTTTCGCCCAAAATTCGATAGAAATTAAGACGACCAACGTAAAAGTCTCTTTACATTGTTACTCAAAATTGCCTTCTCACTGGGAGGATAAAATTGGAGAAGTATTATTTTTGATAAAATCTTCTTGAGTCCCGATATCCATATTCTCTCAAATATCTCGAGAACGGCAATAAATATAGAAAATATAAATCAAAGAATACCCCAACGCCCTTGTCGACTTCCGCAAAGGCCTACTACATGGAGAAAGTCCGAACACCGTATCACGAAAAACAAAAAAATTCGTACGACGTCATGACGCAGAATAATTCTAAGTTCATCGAAGAAAATAGTGAGTGACAAGTGTATATTTTTCTCCCGAAATTCGATAGAAATCAACACGACCAACAAAAAAGTCTCTATACATTGTTACTCAGAATTGCCTCTTCACTGAGAGAAAAAATTGGAAAAGTATTATTTTTGATAAATTTTTTTTAGTCCCGATATTCATGTCCTCTCAAATATCTCGAGAACGGCAATGAATTTCGAAAATCTAAATCAAAAAATACCCCAACACCCTTGTCGACTTTCGCAACGGCCTACCACATGGAGAAAATCTGAACATTGTATCACGAAATACACAAAAATTAGTACGACGTCATGACGCGAAATAATTCTAAGTTCATTGAATAAACAAATGTGAGTGACAAGTGTATGTTATTCGCCCAAAATTCGATAGAAATTAAGACGACCAACGGAGAAGTCTTCATGAATTGTTAATCAAAATTGCCCCTTTACTGAAAAAAAAGTTGGAAAAGTATAATTTTTGATGATATTTTCCAAAGTCCCGATATTCATATTTTCTCAAATATCTCGAGAACGGCACAAAATATCGGAAATCGAAATCGAAATATACCCCAGCACCCTTGTCGACTTCCGCATTGGCCTACCACATGGAGAAAGTCCGAACATTATATCACGAAAAACAAAAAAAATTGTACGACGTCATGACGCGAAATAATTCTAAGTTCATTGATTAAAAAGAGGTGAGTGACAAGTGTATGTCTCTCGCCCAAAATTCGATAGAAATCAAGACAACCAACGAAAAAGTCTTCATAAATTGTTACTCAAAATTGCCTGTTTACTGGAAGAAAGAATTGGAAGAGTATTATTCTTGATGAAATTGTTCAAAGTCCCGATATTCATATTTTCTCAAATATCCTGAGAACGGCACAAAATATCGAAAATCTGAATCGGAATATAACCCAACACCATAGTCGACTTTCGCATAGGCCTACCACATGGAGAAAGTCTGAATACCGTATCACGAAAAACAATAAGAATAGTACGACGTCATAACGCGGAATAATTCTAAGTTCATTGAAAAAAAAAGTGAGTGACAAGTGTATGTTTTTCTCCCAAAATTTGATAGAAATCAGGACGACCAACGGAAAAGTCTTCATAAATTGTTCCCGATATTCATATTTTCTCAAATATCTCGGGAACGGCACAAAATATCGAAAATCTAAATCGAAACATACCCCAACACCATTGTCGACTTCCGCATAGGCCTATCACATGGAGAAAGTCCGAACACCATGAAACGAAAAACAAAAAAATTAGTACGACGTCATGACGCGACATAATTCTAAGTTCATTGAAAAAAAAAGTGAGTGACAAGTGTATGTTTTTCGCCCGAAATTCGATAGAAATCAAAACGACCAACAAAAAAGTCTCTTCATTATTCCAAATTTTTTGGGATTTTCTCTCCTCGTTTCTATAAAATAAAAATATGAATATTATTTCAATATACGTGTAGTAAGGACAAATCAGATGATTTGCCCCAAAATGTCACTGCGTTTAAAGAATTTTCCTATCAGAGAGCCTAAAAGAAAAATTCACTAGCTTGTCAGTGACAATTTGTATTGAAAAAATTTTTGGAGAAGGGAAATAAAGGTATATAGAAAAAATATCAAATTTTCACTTATCTTTGGACGTTTCGGGACCGGTTCTGCTCCCGTTTTCAACATAAGAAGAGATTATTTCAATAGCGAAGTCGTTTAATGTCTTGAAGCTTTTCAGTTTTCAATGACAATTGGTGACGTTGGCAATCAAATGAGTTACAGGATGTTTTCATTAATTGATCTTGAATTTACCATTTTCATGTTCAGATTTTAGTAGTGAATACCATGTTCTGTCTATATCAACTGAACAAGAAGCAATGTTATTGTCTCCGTTCAGAAGAATGCAAGCAGATTCCTTGATTTTTCTCTTCTGGTTGTTATCTTCTTTTCCAATAATTTTAATATTATTCCACTCTGCCATATGTTGTCCGTCTTCAGTGAGGATATGTTCAGCTAGTTTCGATTTATCGATGTTTCTTTTCTTTATATTGTACTTATGTTCCTTCGTCCTTACTGAAAGAGGTCTCTTGGTTTCACCTGTATAAAACTTTCCACAAACACAAGGTATACTGTAAATACAATTTTTTGATGATTGTTCCTCATTTTTCGGCTTTGTTTGAGTTAGAATTGATCTCATTGTATTTTCAGTTTTGAACACAGTTTTCACTTGAAATTTATCACCAACACGTTTTATTTTTTCAGATATGCCGGGAATGTATGGTATTATATTTGTCGTTATTGATGGTTGATTTTGTTGTGGTTGACCCTGTTTGTTTTCAATTCGATGAATCGTCCTATCGACAAAATTCTTTGGATAAGAATTGAGTTGGAGAACATTTTTAATGTGGTGGACTTCGTTATTGAAAATTTGTTGGTCAGATGATATTGATTTGGCTCTATCATGGAGTGATTTGATTATTCCTTTCTTAATACTTTTCTGATGATTTGATTGAAAGTTCAAGTATCTGTTAGTATGGGTCTTTTTACGATAAACACTCGTTACAAAGATGTTATTTGATTTTTCAATAAGAACATCTAGAAACGGTAATTGATTATCAGATTCAATTTCCAAAGTGAACTTTATTGTAGGTTCGGCATTGTTCACATAATCCAGAAAATTATCTAGCTCCATAACATTGTGAGGCCAAATTATGAAAATATCATCTACGTATCGCCACCATGTTTTAGGTTGTTTTTGGTAATTTTTGATGGAGCTAGATAATTTTCTGGATTATGTGAACAATGCCGAACCTACAATAAAGTTCACTTTGGAAATTGAATCTAATAATCAATTACCGTTTCTAGATGTTCTTATTGAAAAATCAAATAACATCTTTGTAACGAGTGTTTATCGTAAAAAGACCCATACTAACAGATACTTGAACTTTCAATCAAATCATCAGAAAAGTATTAAGAAAGGAATAATCAAATCACTCCATGATAGAGCCAAATCAATATCATCTGACCAACAAATTTTCAATAACGAAGTCCACCACATTAAAAATGTTCTCCAACTCAATTCTCATCCAAAGAATTTTGTCGATAGGACGATTCATCGAATTGAAAACAAACAGGGTCAACCACAACAAAATCAACCATCAATAACGACAAATATAATACCATACATTCCCGGCATATCTGAAAAAATAAAACGTGTTGGTGATAAATTTCAAGTGAAAACTGTGTTCAAAACTGAAAATACAATGAGATCAATTCTAACTCAAACAAAGCCGAAAAATGAGGAACAATCATCAAAAAATTGTATTTACAGTATACCTTGTGTTTGTGGAAAGTTTTATACAGGTGAAACCAAGAGACCTCTTTCAGTAAGGACGAAGGAACATAAGTACAATATAAAGAAAAGAAACATCGATAAATCGAAACTAGCTGAACATATCCTTACTGAAGACGGACAACATATGGCAGAGTGGAATAATATTAAAATTATTGGAAAAGAAGATAACAACCAGAAGAGAAAAATCAAGGAATCTGCTTGCATTCTTCTGAACGGAGACAATAACATTGCTTCTTGTTCAGTTGATATAGACAGAACATGGTATTCACTACTAAAATCTGAACATGAAAATGGTAAATTCAAGATCAATTAATGAAAACATCCTGTAACTCATTTGATTGCCAACGTCACCAATTGTCATTGAAAACTGAAAAGCTTCAAGACATTGAACGACTTCGCTATTGAAATAATCTCTTCTTATGTTGAAAACGGGAGCAGAACCGGTCCCAAAACGTCCAAAGATAAGTGAAAATTTGATATTTTTTCTATATACCTTTATTTCCCTTCTCCAAAAATTTTTTCAATACAAATTGTCACTGACAAGCTAGTGAATTTTTCTTTTAGGCTCTCTGATAGGAAAATTCTTTAAACGCAGTGACATTTTGGGGCAAATCATCTGATTTGTCCTTACTACACGTATATTGAAATAATATTCATATTTTTATTTTATAGAAACGAGGAGAGAAAATCCCAAAAAATTTGGAATAATGAATATACCACCTCCTCGATTAACCTACAGACAGTATTTAAAAAAGTCTCTGTACATTGTTACTCAGAATTGCCTCATTACTGGGAGGAAAAAATTGGGAGAGTATTATTTTTTATGAAATATTTTTTTAAGTCCTGATATTCATATTCTCTCAAATATCTCGAGAACGGCACAAAATATCGAACATCTGAATCGAAAAATACCCCAACACTCCTGTCGACTTCCGCATCGACCAACCACATGGAGAAAGCTCGAAAATTATATCACGAAAAACAAAAAAAATTGTACGACGTCATGACGCGAAATAATTCTGAGTTCATTGAATAAATAAAGGTGAGTGACAAGTGTATGTTTTTCGCTCAAAATTCGATAGAAATTAAGACGACCAACGAAAAAGTCTTCATGAATTGTTAATCAAAATTGCCTCTTTACTGAAAAAAAAAGTTGGAAAAGTATCATTTTTGATGATATTTTTCAAAGTCCCGATATTCATATTTTCTCAAATATCTCGAGAACGGCACAAAATATCGGAAATCGAAATCGAAATATACCCCAACACCCTTGTCGACTTCCGCATTGGCCTACCACATGGAGAAAGTCCGAACATTATATCACGAAAAACAAAAAAAATTGTACGACGTCATGACGCGAAATAATTCTAACTTCATTGAAGAAAAGAAGTGAGGAACAATTGTATGTTTTTTGCCCAAAATTCGATAGAAATCAAGACGATCAACGAAAAATTATCTATACATTGTTACTCAAAATTGCCTCTTTACTGAAAAAAAAATTGGAAAAGTAATATTTTTGATGAGATTTTTTCAAGTCCCGATATTCATATTCTCTCAAATATCTCGAGAACGGCAATGAATTTCGAAAATCTCAATCAAAAAATACCCCAACACCATTGTCGACTTCCGCATAGGCCTACCACATGAAGAAAGTCCGAACACCGTTTCACGAAAAACAAAAAAATCAGTACGACGTCATGACGCGAAATAATTCTGAGTTCATTGAAAAAAAAAAAGGTGAGTGACAATTGTATGTTTTTCGCTCGAAATTCGATAGAAATCAAGACGACCAACGAGAAAGTCTCTATACATTGGTACTCAAAATTGCCCCTTCACTGGAAGGGAAAAATTGGAGAAGTATTATTTATGATGAAATTGTTTCAAGTCCAGTTATTCATATTTCCTCAGATATCTCGAGAACGGCGCAAAATATCGAAAATCTGAATCGAAAAATACCCCAACACTCCTGTCGACTTCCGCAACGACCTACCACATGGAGAAAGTCTGAACATTATATCACGAAAAACAAAAAAGGATGTACGACGTCATGACGCGAATAAATTCTAAGTTTATCATCGAAAAAAAAAAAAGGTGAGTGACAATTCTAGGTTTTTTGCCAAAAATTCGATAGAAATCAGGACGATCAACGAAAAATTCTTTATACATTTTCACTCAAAATTGCCTCTTTTCTGGAAAAAAATTTGGAAAAGTAATATTTTTGATGAGATTTTCCCAAGTCCCGATATCCATATTTTCTGAAATATCTTGAGAACGGCACAGAACATCGAGAATATGAATCGAAAAATACTCCAACACCCTTGTCGACTTTCGCAAAGGCCAACCACATGGAGAAAGTCCGAACACCGTATCACGAAAAACAAAAAAATTAGTACGACGTCATGACGCGGAATAATTCTGAGTTAATTGAAAAAAAGAAGTGAGTGACAAGTGTATGTTTTTCGCCCAAAATTCGATAGAAATCAAGACGACCAACGGAAAAGTCTCCATAAATTGTTCTCGATATCCATATTTTCTCAAATATCTCGAGAACGGCACGAAATATCGAAAATCTAAATCGAATTATAAATCAACACCATTGTCGACTTTCGCATAGGCCTACCACATGGAGAAAGTCCAAACACCGTATCACGAAAAACAAAAAAAATTGTACGACGTCATGACGCGGAATAATTCTAAGTTCATTGAAAATAAAAAGTGAGTGACGAGTGTATGTTTCCCGCTCAAAATTCGATAGAAATCAAGACGACCAACGGAAATGTCTTCATGAATTGTTCCCGATATTCATATTTTCCCAAATATCTCGAGAACGGCACAAAATATCGAAAATCTAAATCGAAACATACCCCAACACCATTGTCGACTTCCACATAGGCCTATCACTTGGAGAAAGTCCGCACACCGTATCACGAAAAACAAAAAAATTAGTACGACGTCATGACGCGAAATAATTCTGAGTTCATTGAAAAAAAGAATTGGGTGACGAGTGTATGTTTTTCGCCCGGAAATCGATAGAAATCAAGACGACCAACGAAAAAGTCTCTATACATTGGTACTCAAAATTGCCTCTTTACTGAAAGAGAAAAATTGGAAAAGTATTATTTTTGATGAATTTTTTTTTAATTCCCGATATTCATATTTTCTCAAATATCTCGAGAACGGCACAAAATATCAAAAATCTGAATCGAAAAATACAACAACACCGTTGTCGACTTCCACAACGACCTACCACATGGAGAAAGTCCGAACATAATATCAAGAAAAACAAAAAAAAATTGTACGACGTCATGACGCGAAATAATTCTAAGTTCATTGAATAAAAAAAGGTGAGTGACAATTTCATGTTTTTTGCCCAAAATTCGATAGAAATCAAGACAACCAACGAAAAAGTCTTCATGAATTGTTACTCAAAATTGTCTCTTTACTGGAAAAAAAAATTGGAAAAGTATTATTTTTGATGAAATTTTTCAAAGTCCCGATATTCAGTTTTTCTCAAATATCTCGAGAACGGCAATAAATATAGAAAATCTAAATCAAAGAATAACCCAACGCCCCTGTCGACTTTCGCAAAAGCCTACCACATGGAGAAAGTCCGAACACCGTATCACGAAAAACAAAAAAATCAGTACGACGTCATGACGCGGAATAATTCCAAGTTCATTGAGAAAAATAGTGAGTGACATGTGTATGTTTTCCACCCGGAATTCGATACAAATCAAGACAACCAACGAAAGAGTTTCAATACATTGTTACTCAAAATTGCCTCTTTACTGGAAGAAAAAAATTGGAAAAATATCATTTTTGATGAAATTTTCTGGAGTCCCGATATACATATTCTCTCAAATATCTAGAGAACGGCACTGAATTTCGAAAATCTAAATCAAAAAATACCCCAACACTTTTCGCAACGACCTACCACATGGAGAAAGTCTGAACATTGTATCACGAAAAACACGAAAATTAGGACGACGTCATTACGCGAAATCATTCTAAGTTCATTGAATAAAAGAGGTGAGTGACAAGTGTATGTTTTGTCGCCCAAAATTGGATAGAAATCGAGACGACCAACGAAAAAGTCTTCATCAAATGTTACTCAAAATTGCCTCTCTACTGGACAAAAAAATTGGAAAAGTATTATTTTTGATGAAATTTTTTTCAAAAACCCGATATTCATATTTTCTCAAATATCTCGAGAACGGCACTAAATATCAAAAATCTAAATCGAGATAAACCGCAACAACATTGTCGACTTCCGCATAGGCCTACCACATACAGAAAGTCCGAACACCGTTTCACGAAAAACAAAAAAATAAGTATGACGTCATGACGCGAATTGATCAAAGTTCATTGAAAAAAAAAAGTGAGTGACAATTTTATGTTTTTTGCCCGAAATTCGTTAGAAAACAAGACGATCAACGAATAATTCTCTATACATTTTTACTCAAAATTTCCTCTTTTCTGGAAAAAAATTGGAAAAGTAATATTTTTGATGGGATTTTTTCAAGTCCCGATATCCATATTTTTTGAAATATCTCGAGAACGGCACAGAACATCGAGAATATAAATCGAAAAATACTCTAACACCCTTGTCGACATTCGCAAAAGCCTACCACATGGAGGAGGTCCGAACATCATATCACGAAAAACTAAAATATTTGTACGACGTCATGACGCGGAATAATTCTCAGTTCATGGAGAAGAAAAGGGAGTGACAAGTGTAAGTTTCCTGCCCAAAATTCGATAGAAATCAAGACGACCAACGAAAAAGTCTCTATACATTGGTACTCAAAATAAATTGCCTCTTTATAATAATTTAAGTTCTATTTAGTTCTACCGAAATCATATGACTTGTCACAAACATCTCAATTGTAACGTGATCAAATAAATCTACTCTACTCTACTCTAGAGAAAAATTGGAAAAGTACTATTTCTGATGAATTTTTCTTAAGTCCCGATATTCATATTTTCTCAAATATCTCGAGAACGGCACGAAATATCGAAAATCTGAATCGGAAAATACACCAACACTCCTGTCAAATTCCGCAACGACTTACCACATGGAGAAAGTCCGAACATTATATCACGAAAAACAAAAGAATTTGTACGACGTCATGACGCGAAATAATTCCAAGTTCATTGAAAAAAAAGAGGTGAGTGACAATTGAATGTTTTTTGCATAAAATTCGATAGAAATCAAGACGATCAACGGAAAATTCTCCATACATTGTCACTCAAAATTGCCTCTTTACTGGAGAAAAAAATTGGAAAAGTAATATTTTTGATGGGATTTTCTCAGGTCCCGATTTTCATATTTTCTCAAATATTTCTAGAAAGGCACAAAACATCGAGAATATATATCGAGAAATACTCCAACACCCTTGTCGACTTTCGCGAAGGCCTACCACATGCAGAAAGTCCGAACACCGTATCACGAAAAACAAAAAAAATTAGTACGACGTCATGACGCGAAATACTTCAAACATCATTGATTGAAAAGAGGTGAGTGACAAGTGTATGTCTCTCGCCCAAAATTCGAAAGAAGTCAAGACGACCAACGAAAAAGTCTTCATAAATTGTTACTCAAGATTGCCTGTTTACTGGAAGAAAGAATTGGAAAAGTATTATTCTTGATGACATTTTTCAAAGTCCCGATATTCATATTTTCTCAAATATCCCGAGAACGGCACCAAATATCGAAAATCTAAATCGAAATATAACCCAACACCAAAGTCGACTTTCGCATAGGCCTACCACATGGGGAAAGTCCGAACACCGTATCACGAAAACCAATAAAAATAGTACGACGTCATGACGCGGAATAATTCTAAGTTCATTGAAAAAAAAAAGTATAGTGTATGTTTTTCTCTCAAAATTCGATAGAAATCAGGACGACCAACGGAAATGTCTTCATAAATTGTTCCCGATATTCATATTTTCTCAAATATCTCGGGAACGGCACAAAATATCGAAAATCTGAATCGAAACATACCCCAACACCATTGTCGACTTCCGCATAGGCCTATCACATGAGGAAAGTCCGAACACCATACCACGAAAAACAAAAAAATTAGTACGACGTCATGACGCGAAATAATTCTAAGTTCATTGAAAGAGAAAGTGAGTGACAAGTGTATGTTTTTCGCCCGAAATTCGATAGAAATCAAGACGACCAACAAAAAAGTCTCTATACATTGTTACTCAGAATTGCCTCATTACTGGGAGAGAAAAATTGGAAAAGTATTATTTTTGATGAAATATTTTTTTAAGTCCTGATATTCATATTCTCTTAAATATCTCGAGAACAGCAATGAATATCGAAAATCTAAATCAAAAAATACCCCAACACCCTTGTCGATTTTCGCAACGGCCTACCACATGGAGAGAGTTCGAACATTGTATCACGAAAAACACAAAAATTAGTACGACGTCATGACGCGAAATAAATCTAAGTTCATTGAATAAAAGATGTGAGTGACAAGTGTATGTTTTGTCGCCCAAAATTGGATAGAAATCGAGACGACCAACGAAAATGTCTTCATCAATTGTTACTCAAAATTGCCTATTTACTGGACAAAAAAATTGGAAAAGTATTATTTTTGATGAAATTTTTTTCAAAAACCCGATATTCATATTTTCTGAAATATCTCTTGAACGGCACTAAATATCAAAAATCTGAATCGAGATAAACCGCAACACCATTGTCGACTTCCGCATAGGCCTACCACATACAGAAAGTCCGAACACCGTTTCACGAAAACCAAAAAAATTAGTATGACGTCATGACGCGAATTGATTCTAACACCCTTGTCGACATTCGCAAAGGCTTACCACATGGAGAAGGTCCGAACATCATATCACGAAAAACAAAAATATTTTTACGACTTCATGACGCGGAATGATTCTAAGTTCATTGGGAGGAAAAAGGGAGTGACAAGTGTATGTTTTTCGCCCAAAATTCTAAAGGAATCAAGACGACCAACAGAAAAGTCTTCACAAATTGTTCCCGATATTCATATTTTCTCAAATATCTCGAGAACGGCACAAAATATCGAAAATCTAAATCGAAACATACCCCAACACCATTGTCGACTTCCGCATAGGCCTATCACATGGAGGAAGTCCGAACACCGTATCACAAAAAACAAAAGAATTAGTACGACGTCATGACGCGAAATAATTCTGAATTCATTGAAAAAAAGAATTGAGTGACAAGTGTATGTTTTTCGCCCGAAAATCGATAGAAATCAAGACGACCAACGAGAAAGTCTCTATACATTGGTACTCAAAATTGCCTCTTTACTGGAAGAGAAAAATTGGAAAAGTACTATTTCTGATGAATTTTTTTTAAGTCCCGATATTCATATTTTCTCAAATATCTCGAGAACGGCACGAAATATCGAAAATCTGAATCGGAAAATACACCAACACTCCTGTCAAATTCCGCAACGACTTACCACATGGAGAAAGTCCGAACATTATATCACGAAAAACAAAAGAATTTGTACGACGTCATGACGCGAAATAATTCTAAGTTCATTGAAAAAAAAGAGGTGAGTGACAATTGAATGTTTTTTGCATAAAATTCTATAGAGATCAAGACGATCAACGAAAATTTTTCTCCATACATTGTAACTCAAAATTGCCTCTTCACTGGAAAAAAAAAATTGGAAAAGTAATATTTTTGATGAGATTTTCTCAGGTCCCGATATTCATATTTTCTCAAATATTTCTAGAAAGGCACAAAACATCGAGAATATATATCGAGAAATACTCCAACACCCTTGTCGACTCTCGCAAAGGCCTACCACATGGAGAAAGTCCGAACACCGTATCACGAAAAACAAAAAAAATTAGTACGACGTCATGACGCGAAATACTTCAAACATCATTGATTGAGAAGAGGTGTGTGACAAGTGTATGTTTTTCTCCCAAAATTCGATAGGAATCAGGACGACCAACGGAAATGTCTTCATAAATTGTTCCCGATATTCATATTTTCTCAAATATCTCGGGAACGGCACAAAATATCGAAAATCTGAATCGAAACATACCCCAACACCATTGTCGACTTCCGCATAGGCCTATCACATGGAGAAAGTCCGAACACCATACCACGAAAAACAAAAAAATTAGTACGACTTCATGACGCGAAATAATTCTAAGGTCATTGAAAAAGAAAGTGAGTGACAAGTGTATGTTTTTCGCCCGAAATTCGATAGAAATCAAGACGACCAACAAGAAAGTCTCCATACATTGTTATTCAGAATTGCCTCATTACTGGGAGAAAAAAATTAAGTATCATTTTTGATGAAATATTTTTTCAAGTCCTGATATTCATATTCTCTCAAATATCTCGAGAACGGCAATGAATATCGAAAATCTAAATCAAAAAATACCCCAACACCCATGTCGATTTTCGCAACGGCCTACCACATGGAGAGAGTTCAAACATTGTATCACGAAAAACACAAAAATTAGTACGACGTCATGACGCGAAATAAATCTAAGTTCATTGAATAAAAGAGGTGAGTGACAAGTGTATGTTTTGTCGCCCAAGATTGGATAGAAATCGAGACGACCAACGAAAAAGTCTTCATTAATTGTTACTCAAAATTGCCTCTTTACTGGACAAAAAAATTGGAAAAGTATTATTTTTGATGATATTTTTTTCAAAAACCCTATATTCATATTTTCTCAAATATCTCGAGAACGGCACTGAATATCGAAAATCTGAATCGAAATAAACCGCAACACCATTGTCGACTTCCGCATAGGCCTACCACATAAAGAAAGTCCGAACACCGTTTCACGAAAAACAAAAAAATTAGTATGACGTCATGACGCGAATTGATTCTAAGTTCATTGAAAAAAAAAAGTGAGTGACAATTGTATGTTTTTTGCCCAAAATTCGATTGAAAACAAGACGATCAACGAAAAATTCTCTATACATTTTTACTCAAAATTTCCTCTTTTCTGAAAAAAAAATTGGAAAAGTAATATTTTTGATGGGATTTTTTCAAGTCCCGATATCCATATTTTCTGAAATATCTCGAGAACGGCACAGAACATCGAGAATATAAATCGAAAAATACTCCAACACCCTTGTCGACATTCGCAAAGGCCTACCACATGGAGAAGGTCCGAACATCATATCACGAAAAACAAAAATATTTGTACGACGTCATGACGCGGAATAATTCCAAGTTCATTGGAAAAAAAAGGAAGTGAGTTTTTCGCCCAAAATTCTATAGGAATCAAGACGACCAACGGAAAAGTCTTCATAAATTGTTCCCGATATTCATATTTCTTCAAGTGAGTGACAATTGTATGTTTTTTGCCCAAAATTCTATAGAAAACAAGACGACCAACGAAAAAGTCTTCATTGATTGTTACTCAAAATTGCCTCTTTACTAGAAAAAAAAAAACTGGAAAAGTATTATTCTTGATGAAATTTTTTTAAGTTCCGATATTCATAATCATTTTCTCAAATATCTCGAGAACGTCAAGGAATTTCGAAAATCTGAATCAAGAAATACCTCGACACCCTTGTCGTCTTCCGCATAGGCCAACCACATGGAGAAAGTCCGAACACCGTTTCAAAAAAACAAAAAATTAGTACGACGTCATGACGCAAAATATTTCTGAGTTCATTGAAAAAAAAAAGGTGAGTGACAATTGTATGTTTTTCGCCCAAAATTCGATAGAAATCAAGACGACCAACGAAAAAGTCCCTATACATTGGTACTCAAAATTGCCTCTTCACTGGAAGAAAAAAATTGGAGAAGTATTATATATGATGAAATTTTTTCAAGTCCCGATATTCATATTCTCTCAAATATCTCGAGAACGGCAATGAATTTCGAAAATCTAAATCAAAAAATACCCCAACACCCTTGTCGACTTCCGCATGGGCCTACCACATGGAGAAAGTCCGAACACCGTATCACGAAAAACAAAAAAAATTAGTACGACGTCATGACGCGAAATACTTCAAACATCATTGATTGAAAAGAGGTGTGTGACAAGTGTATGTTTTTCTCCCAGAATTCGATAGAAATCATGACGACCAACGGAAATGTCTTCATAAATTGTTCCCGATATTCATATTTTCTCAAATATCTCGGGAACGGCACAAAATATCGAAAATCTGAATCGAAACATACCCCAACACCATTGTCGACTTTCGCAGAGGCCTACCACATGGAGAAAGTCCGAACACCGTATCACGAAAAACAAAAAAAATTAGTACGACGTCATGACGCGAAATACTTCAAACATCATTGATCGAAAAGAGGTGAGTGACAAGTGTATGTCTCTCGCCCAAAATTCGATAGAAATCAAGACGACCAACGAAAAAGTCTTCATAAATTGTTACTCAAGATTGCCTGTTTACTGGAAGAAAGAATTGGAAAAGTATTATTCTTGATGAAATTTTTCAAAGTCCCGATATTCATATTTCCTCAAATATCCCGAGAACGGCACAAAATATCGAAAATCTGAATCGAAATATAACCCAACACCAAAGTCGACTTTCGCATAGGCCTACCACATGGATAAAGTCCGAACACCGTATCACGAAAAACAATAAAAATAGTACGACGTCATGACGCGGAATAATTCTAAGTTCATTGAAAAAAAAAAGTGAGTGACAAGTGTATGTTTTTCTCATAAAATTCGATAGAAATCAGGACGACCAACGAAAAAGTCTTCATAAATTGTTCCCGATATTCATATTTTCTCAAATATCCCGAGAACGGCACAAAATATCGAAAATCTGAATCGAAATATAACCCAACACCATTGTCGACTTCTGCATAGGCCTATCTCATGGGGAGAGTCCGAACACCATACCACGAAAAACAAAAAAAATAGTACGACGTCATGACGCGAAATAATTCTAAGTTCATTGAAAAAGGAAGTGAGTGACAAGTGTATGTTTTCCGCCCGAAATTCGATATAAATCAGGACGACCAACAAAAAAGTCTCTATACATTGTTACTCAGAATTGCATCATTACTGGGAGAAAAAAATTGGAAAAGTATTATTTTTGATGAAATATTTTTTTAAGTCCTGATATTCATTATCTCTCAAATATCTCGAGAACGGCAATGAATATCGAAAATCTTAATCAAAAAATACCTCAACACCCTTGTCGATTTTCGCAACGGCCTACCACATGGAGAGAGTTCGAACATTGTATCACGAAAAACACAAAAATCAGTACGACGTCATGACGCGAAATAATTCGAAGTTCATTGAATAAGAGAAGGTGGGTGACAAGTGTATGTTTTTAGCCCACAATTGATAGACATCAAGACGACCAACGACAAAGTCTTCATAAATTGTTACTCAAAATTGCCTCTCGACTGAAAAAAAAATCGGTAAAGTATTATTTTTGATGAAATTTTTCAAAGTCCCCATATTCATATTTCCTCAAATATCTCGAGAAAGGCACAAAATATCGAAAATCTGAATCGAAAAATACCTCAACACTTCTGTCGACTTCCGCATCGACCTACCACATGGAGAAAGTCCGAACATTATATCACGAAAAACAAAAAAAATTGTACGACGTCATGACGCGAAATAATTCTGAGTTCATTGAATGAAAAAAAGGTGAGTGACAAGTGTATGTTTTTCGCCCAAAATTCGATAGAAATTAGGACGACCAACAAAAAAGTCTCTTTACATTGTTACTCAAAATTGCTTTCTTACTGGTAGGATAAAATTGGCGAAGTATTATTTTTGATGAAATCTTCTTAAGTCCCGATATCCATATTTTCTCGAATATCTCGGGAACGGCACAAAATATCGAAAATCTGAATCGAAACATACCCCAACACCATTGTCGACTTCCGCATAGGCCTATCACATGGAGAAAGTCCGAACACCATACCACGAAAAACAAAAAAATTAGTACGACGTCATGACGCGAAATAATTCTAAGTTCATTTAAAAAGAAAATAAGTGACAAGTGTATGTTTTTCGACCGAAATTCGAAAGAAATCAAGACGACCAACAAAAAAGTCTCTATACATTGTTACTCAGAATTGTCTCATTACTGGAAGAACAAAATTGGAAAAGTATTATTTTTGATGAAATATTTTTTTAAGTCCTGATATTCATATTCTCTCAAATATCTCGAGAACGGCAATGAATATCGAGAATCTAAATCAAAAAATACCTTGTCGATTTTCGCAACGGCCTACCACATGGAGAGATTTCGAACATTGTATCACGGAAAACACAAAAATTAGTACGACGTCATGACGCGAAATGAATCTAAGTTCATTGAATAAGAAAAGGTGGGTGACAAGTGTATGTTTTCCGCCCGAAATCGATAGACATCAAGACGAACAACGACAAAGTCTTCATAAATTGTTACTTAAAATTGCCTGTCGACTGAAAAAAAAATCGGAAAAGTATTATTTTTGATGAAATTTTTCAAAGTCCCGATATTCATATTTCCTCAAATATCTCGAGAACGGCACAAAATATCGAAAATCTGAATCGAAAAATACCTCAACACTTCTGTCGACTTCCGCATCGACCTACCACATGGAGAAAGTCCGAATATTATATCACGAAAAACAAAAGAATTTTGTACGACCTCATAACGCAAAATAATTCTAAGTTCATTGAAAAAAAAAGGTGAGTGACAATTGTATGTTTTTCGCCCAAAATTCGATAGAAATCAAGACGACCAACGAAAAAGTCCCTATACATTGGTACTCAAAATTGCCTCTTCACTGGAAGAAAAAAATTGGAGAAGTATTATATATGATGAAATTTTTTCAAGTCCCGATATTCATATTCTCTCGAATATCTCGAGAACGGCAATGAATTTCGAAAATCTAAATCAAAAAATACCCCAACACCCTTGTCGACTTCCGCATGGGCCTACCACATGGAGAAAGTCCAAACACCGTATCACGAAAAACAAAAAAAATTAGTACGACATCATGACGCGAAATACTTCAAACATCATTGATTGAAAAGAGGTGTGTGACAAGTGTATGTTTTTCTCCCAGAATTCGATAGAAATCAGGACGACCAACGGAAATGTCTTCATAAATTGTTCCCGATATTCATATTTTCTCAAATATCTCGGGAACGGCACAAAATATAGAAAATCTGAATCGAAACATACCCCAACACCATTGTCGACTTTCGCAGAGGCCTACCACATGGAGAGAGTCCGAACACCATACCACGAAAAACAAAAAAATTAGTACGACGTCATGACGCGAAATAATTCGAAGTTCATTGAAAAAGAAAGTGAGTGACAAGTGTATGTTTTCCGCCCGAAATTCGATAGAAATCAAGACGACCAACAAAAAAGTCTCTATACATTGTTACTCAGAATTGCATCATTACGGGGAGAAAAAAATTGGAAAAGTATTATTTTTGATGAAATATTTTTTTAAGTCCTGATATTCATATTCTCTCAAATATCTCGAGAACGGCAATGAATATCGAAAATCTTAATCAAAAAATACCCCAACACCCTTGTCGATTTTCGCAACGGCCTACCACATGGAGAGAGTTCGAACATTGTATCACGAAAAACACAAAAATTAGTACGACGTCATGACGCGAAATAAATCAAAGTTCATTGAATATCCATATTTTCTCAAATATCTCGGGAACGGCACAAAATATCGAAAATCTGAATCGAAACATACCCCAACATCATTGTCGACTTCCGCATAGGCCTATCACATGGAGAAAGTCCGAACACCATACCACGAAAAACAAAAAAAATAGTACGACGTCATGACGCGAAATAATTCTAAGTTCATTGAAAAAGAAAATGAGTGACAAGTGTATGTTTTTCGACCGAAATTCGAAAGAAATCAAGACGACCAACAAAAAAGTCTCTATACATTGTTACTCAGAATTGTCTCATTACTGGGAGAAAAAAATTGGAAAAGTATTATTTTTGATGAAATATTTTTTTAAGTCCTGATATTCATATTCTCTCAAATATCTCGAGAACGGCAATGAATATCGAAAATCTAAATCAAAAAATACCTCAACACCCTTGTCGATTTTCGCAACGGCCTACCACATGGAGAGATTTCGAACATTGTATCACGGAAAATCTAAGTTCATTGAATAAGAAAAGGTGGGTGACAAGTGTATGTTTTCCGCCCGAAATCGATAGACATCAAGACGACCAACGACAAAGTCTTCATAAATTGTTACTTAAAATTGCCTGTCGACTGAAAAAAAAATCGGAAAAGTATTATTTTTGATGAAATTTTTCAAAGTCCCGATATTCATATTTTCTCAAATATCTCGAGAACGGCACAAAATATCGAAAATCTGAATCGAAAAATACCTCAACACTTCTGTCGACTTCCGCATCGACCTACCACATGGAGAAAGTCCGAACATTATATCACGAAAAACAAAAGAATTTTGTACGACCTCATAACGCAAAATAATTCTAAGTTCATTGAAAAAAAAAGGTGAGTGACAATTGTATGTTTTTTGCTCAAAATTCGATAGAAATCAAGACGATCATTCGAAAATTCCCTATACATTGTTACTCAAAATTGCCCCTTTATTTGAAAAAAAATTGGAAAGGTATTATTTTTGATGAAATTTTTCAAGTCCAGATATTCAGTTTTTCTCAAATATCTCGAGAACGGCAATAAATATAGGAAATCTAAATCAAAGAATAACCCAACGCCCCTGTCGACTTTCGCAAAAGCCTACCACATGGAGAAAGTCCGAACACCGTATCACGAAAAACAAAAAAATCAGTACGACGTCATGACGCGGAATAATTCCAAGTTCATTGAGAAAAATAGTGGGTGATATGTGTATGTTCTCCACCAGGAATTCGATACAAATCAAGACAACCAACGAAGAAGTTTCATTACATTGTTACGCAAAATGATTTGGAGTTTAGTGAAATTGTACCTATCAAAAGATTATCTATTGAGTGTCTAGTAGAGATCTGTGCGATTTCACTAAAAATAAATAATTTTAAAATAACTATCGTAACTGTGTATAGCCCACCAAAAAGTGATACACAAATAGTCATGAATTGTTTATCGCAGGCACTAGAAATTGCAGAGAACAGATCAGACTTCATTATTCTGTGTGGAGACTTCAACATCAATTATATGGTTACTGATGACTTAAGAACTAAATTACTTATCGATTTCTTCGAGTCTTTTCAACTGAAAACTAACTACTTGGGACCAACCAGAATTTTTACGAATGGTAATGGACATACAAGTCGAACATGCATTGACTATATGACAACAAATCTCCCAGTTGAAATTTATGAATGTAATTTAGAACAGCCAAATATTGCTGATCATCTTTCACATATTCTAACTTTTCAGGTATACAGTAGAGATTTAAAAAAAGCAACAAATAAAATAGTGATACCTAAGCGTCAACTTAGCCAAGGAAATATTTCCGAATTCAGAGAAAGACTTAATTCCATCAGATGGTTTCCAGAGTTGAATAGTCTTAGAATAAATGATAGTTTTTCATTTTTTCTGGAATCAGTCTCATGGTGTTTTGATGTATCATGTCCAATGCGAAATGTTACTGTGAGGCAAAATTCTAAACCTTGGATATCTAATGATATTATACAAGAAGGTAAATGTTTGAGAGACATATTTCATGATACAACAAAATGTCCAGAAATAGATGCTGAGAGTATGAACATATACAAGGATAGGTTGAGAAAACATAAACATAACATAAAACAAACTAAAATTGATTATTTCAAAACAAAAATAAATAATGCGAGCAACAAAACCAAGGTAACCTGGAATATCATAAATAATGAGTTGGGAAGAAATAATGAGCCTGATAAGAACATTGTTATCAATCATAATTCAGAGGAAATAAGAGACTTGCATCAAATAAGTGAAATATTTGCTCACAATTTCTCAAATAATGCTGATTTAATCATGAATGCTCATTTTGGCGAGAATATTTCCCTACCTTGTACAGTAAGTAGGCATACCAGGAGCAATATCATGTTTCCATTTCAGTCTGATCCGATAAATGAAAATGAAGTGTTAAATACTCTGACTCTGTTAAAAAATAAAGCATCGGCAGGTCTGGATGGATTGTCAATACGTACAATAAAACAAATCATTGATGTGATAATCACACCTCTCACGTACTTATTCAATCAGTCCTTTCTGCAAGGGTATTTCCCAGTAGAATTCAAAAGAGCGCTTGTGATACCGCTGTTTAAGAAAGGAAACCGTTGTGAAGTTGATAATTATAGACAAATCTCTCTACTTTGCTCCTTGTCTAAACTCTACGAAAAAATTGTTTCGATTAGGATTGCTAATCATTTGGAAAAAAATCAAATGATGTGTGAGAACCAACATGGTTTCAGGAAAAATAAGTCAATTGAAACTGCAACCAACTATCTACTCAATCATATTTACAGAGAAATTGATTCTAATAAATTCGTAATGTCATTATTCTTCGATTTGTCGAAAGCATTTGATACTGTATCTTCTGAATGCTTGCTATCCAAGATATCTGGTTTGGGTTTCCCAAACAATTTGATGAAGTGGTTGGAATCGTATCTTGATGGACGATCCATGATTGTGAAATGCAATGGAATCAATTCAGGTATCAAGGACGTTAAGCTCGGAGTGCCCCAAGGATCAGTGCTTGGGCCATTACTTTTCTTACTGTATACTAATGAATCGTCAGAGTATGTTGCAAATTGTCATATAACAATGTTTGCAGATGACACCACGATTACAGTTACTAGTGGGGATATTGAAGAATTGATCGCAAGAGTCAATAACATTATTGATGATTTCAGTTCGTGGTGTCAAAGGAATAAATTGATTTTGAATTCCTCTAAGACAGTAATAGTTAACTTTTACAACAGAAAGAATAATATGCCGGCTGATCTACAGATTATCGATGACATCAAATTGAGCAATGAGGTAACATTTCTGGGAACTCACTTAGATCAAAGACTGAACTGGAATATGCAGATAAATAGTGTTTGCAATAAATTGAACAGAGCATTCTTTGCAATAAAACAAATGAAATCTTGTTTAGATATATCAGGTCTACTGAATATTTACTTTGCCATGGCATATTCCCACATATCTCTCAATATAATGGCATGGGGTTCTACCAAAGAATTTTCCAGAGTCTTTGTAGCACAAAAACGAATCATCAGACTAATTTTCAATATGAATCGCCTAGAGAGTTGCAAATCAGTATTCATACGTGAAAATTTATTGACAGCGTACTCAGTGTATATTTTGAAATGTACTAGATTTGCCAGAACTAATTTTCATAAGCTGGAGAAAAATTCTAGTATGCACAATTACAATACGCGACATGGAAATGTATTGCGGATTCCGGATCACAAAGGTGCAAAATATGAGAGATCTCCATTATATAATCATTCTTTACAATAAACTGCCTGTATCCATCAAGCAATCCACTTCTGACAATATATTCAATAGAAGAGTGAAAGAATTGCTAATAAGAAAATGCTATTATAGTGTAGACGAATTCTTGGACGATACTCTGAATTGAACATTAAAAAAAAAAAAAAAAAAAAAAATAAAGGACCCAAATATATGTATTGTCTATTCCATTATGTTATTTGTAGATATATAGTCCTGTTTGTCATTTATTATGTTTATACCTATTAGTTACTACTATGTGATATAATTCATCCTGATATTTTTTATATATTTAGATTTTTATATGTTTATTTATATTTTACTTCAAATTGACATACCATATGTACATAATGTACCACAGTGGCGAATAAAATTCTATTCTATTCTATTCTAAATACCCCAACACCCTTCGCAACGGCCTACCACATGGAGAAACTCTGAACATTGTATCACGAAAAACACGAAAATTAGTACGACGTCATTACGCGAAATAAATCTGAGTTCATTGAATGAGAAAAGGTGGGTGACAAGTGTATGTTTTTCGCCCAAAATCGATAGACATCAAGACGACCAACGACAAAGTCTTCATAAATTGTTACTCAAAATTGCCTGTCGACTGAAAAAAAAAATCATATTCAAATTCATATTTTCTCAAATATCTCGAGAACGGCACAAAATATCGGAAATCGAAATCGAAATATACCCCAGCACCCTTGTCGACTTCCGCATTGGCCTACCACATGGAGAAAGTCCGAACATTATATCACGAAAAACAAAAAAAATTGTACGACGTCATGACGCGAAATAATTCTAAGTTCATTGATTAAAAAGAGGTGAGTGACAAGTGTATGTCTCTCGCCCAAAATTCGATAGAAATCAAGACAACCAACGAAAAAGTCTTCATAAATTGTTACTCAAAATTGCCTGTTTACTGGAAGAAAGAATTGGAAGAGTATTATTCTTGATGAAATTGTTCAAAGTCCCGATATTCATATTTTCTCAAATATCCTGAGAACGGCACAAAATATCGAAAATCTGAATCGGAATATAACCCAACACCATAGTCGACTTTCGCATCGGCCTACCACATGGAGAAAGTCTGAATACCGTATCACGAAAAACAATAAGAATAGTACGACGTCATAACGCGGAATAATTCTAAGTTCATTGAAGAAAAAAGTGAGTGACAAGTGTATGTTTTTCTCCCAAAATTCGATAGAAATCAGGACGACCAACGACAAAGTCTTCATAAATTGTTCCCGATATTCATATTTTCTCAAATATCTCGAGAACGGCACAAAATATCGAAAATCTGAATCGAAAAATACCTCAACACTTCTGTCGACTTCCGCATCGACCTACCACATGGAGAAAGTCCGAACATTATATCACGAAAAACATAAAAAATTGTACGACGTCATGACGCGAAATAATTCAATGTTCATTGAATAAAAAAAGGTGAGTGACAAGTGTATGTTTTTCGCCCAAAATTCGATAGAAATTAAGACGACCAACGTAAAAGTCTCTTTACATTGTTACTCAAAATTGCCTTCTCACTGGGAGGATAAAATTGGAGAAGTATTATTTTTGATGAAATCTTCTTGAGTCCCGATATCCATATTCTCTCAAATATCTCGAGAACTTCAATAAATATAGAAAATATAAATCAAAGAATACCCCAACGCCCTTGTCGACTTCCGCAAAGGCCTACTACATGGAGAAAGTCCGAACACCGTATCACGAAAAACAAAAAAATTCGTACGACGTCATGACGCAGAATAATTCTAAGTTCATCGAAGAAAATAGTGAGTGACAAGTGTATGTTTTTCTCCCGAAATTCGATAGAAATCAACACGACCAACAAAAAAGTCTCTATACATTGTTACTCAGAATTGCCTCTTCACTGAGAGAAAAAATTGGAAAAGTATTATTTTTGATAAATTTTTTTTAAGTCCCGATATTCATGTCCTCTCAAATATCTCGAGAACGGCAATGAATCTCGAAAATCTAAATCAAAAAATACCCCAACACCCTTGTCGACTTTCGCAACGGCCTACCACATGGAGAAAAATCTGAACATTGTATCACGAAATACACGAAAATTAGTACGACGTCATGACGCGAAATAATTCTAAGTTCATTGAATAAACAAATGTGAGTGACAAGTGTATGTTATTCGCCCAAAATTCGATAGAAATTAAGACGACCAACGGAGAAGTCTTCATGAATTGTTAATCAAAATTGCCCCTTTACTGAAAAAAAAGTTGGAAAAGGGTATAATTTTTGATGATATTTTCCAAAGTCCCGATATTCATATTTTCTCAAATATCTCGAGAACGGCACAAAATATCGAAATCGAAATCGAAATATACCCCAGCACCCTTGTCGACTTCCGCATTGGCCTACCACATGGAGAAAGTCCGAACATTATATCACGAAAAACAAAAAAAATGTACGACGTCATGACGCGAAATAATTCTAAGTTCATTGATTGAAAAGAGGTGAGTGACAAGTGTATGTCTCTCGCCCAAAATTCGATAGAAATCAAGACAACCAACGAAAAAGTCTTCATGAATTGTTACTCAAAATTGCCTGTTTACTGAAAGAAAGAATTGGAAGAGTATTATTCTTGATGAAATTGTTCAAAGTCCCGATATTCATATTTTCTCAAATATCCTGAGAACGGCACAAAATATCGAAAATCTGAATCGGAATATAACCCAACAACATAGTCGACTTTCGCATAGGCTTACCACATGGAGAAAGTCTGAATACCGTATCACGAAAAACAATAAGAATAGTACGACGTCATAACGCGGAATAATTCTAAGTTCATTGAAAAAAAAAGTGATTGACAAGTGTATGTTTTTCTCCCAAAATTCGATAGAAATCAGGACGACCAACGGAAAAGTCTTCATAAATTGTTCCCGATATTCATATTCTCTCAAATATCTCGAGAACGGCACAAAATATCGAACATCTGAATCGAAAAATACCCCAACACTCCTGTCGACTTCCGCATCGACCAACCACATGGAGAAAGCTCGAAAATTATATCACGAGAAACAAAAAAATTTGTACGACGTCATGACGCGAAATAATTCTGAGTTTATTGAATAAATAAAGGTGAGTGACAAGTGTATGTTTTTCGCTCAAAATTCGATAGAAATTAAGACGACCAACGAAAAAGTCTTCATGAATTGTTAATCAAAATTGCCTCTTTACTGAAAAAAAAAAGTTGGAGAAGTATCATTTTTGATGATATTTTTTCAAAGTCCCGATATTCATATTTTCTCAAATATCTCGAGAACGGCACAAAATATCGGAAATCGAAATCGAAATATACCCCAACACCCTTGTCGACTTCCGCATTGGCCTACCACATGGAGAAAGTCCGAACATTATATCACGAAAAACAAAAAAAATTGTACGACGTCATGACGCGAAATAATTCTAACTTCATTGAAGAAAAAAAGTGAGGAACAATTGTATGTTTTTTGCCCAAAATTCGATAGAAATCAAGACGATCAACGAAAAATTATCTATACATTGTTACTCAAAATTGCCTCTTTACTGAAAAAAAAAATTGGAAAAGTAATATTTTTGATGAGATTTTTTCAAGTCCCGATATTCATATTCTCTCAAATATCTCGAGAACGGCAATGAATTTCGAAAATCTCAATCAAAAAATACTCCAACACCATTGTCGACTTCCGCATAGGCCTACCACATGAAGAAAGTCCGAACACCGTTTCACGAAAAACAAAAAAATTTGTACGACGTCATGACGCGAAATAATTCTGAGTTCATTGAAAAAAAGAATTGGGTGACGAGTGTATGTTTTTCGCCCGGAAATCGATAGAAATCAAGACGACCAACGGAAAAGTCTCTATACATTGGTACTCAAAATTGCCTCTTTACTGAAAGAGAAAAATTGGAAAAGTATTATTTTTGATGAATTTTTTTTAATTCCCGATATTCATATTTTCTCAAATATCTCGAGAACGGCACAAAATATCAAAAATCTGAATCGAAAAATACAACAACACCCCTGTCGACTTCCACAACGACCTACCACATGGAGAAAGTCCGAACATTATATCACGAAAAACAAAAAAAAATTGTACGACGTCATGACGCGAAATAATTCTAAGTTCATTGAATAAAAGAAGGTGAGTGACAATTTCATGTTTTTTGCCCAAAATTCGATAGAAATCAAGACAACCAACGAAAAAGTCTTCATGAATTGTTACTCAAAATTGTCTCTTTACTGAAAAAAAAATTGGAAAAGTATTATTTTTGATGAAATTTTTCAAAGTCCCGATATTCAGTTTTTCTCAAATATCTCGAGAACGGCAATAAATATAGAAAATCTAAATCAAAGAATAACCCAACGCCCCTGTCGACTTTCGCAAAAGCCTACCACATGGAGAAAGTCCGAACACCGTATCACGAAAAACAAAAAAATCAGTACGACGTCATGACGCGGAATAATTCCAAGTTCATTGAGAAAAATAGTGAGTGACATGTGTATGTTTTCCACCCGGAATTCGATACAAATCAAGACAACCAACGAAAGAGTTTCAATACATTGTTACTCAAAATTGCCTCTTTACTGGAAGAAAAAAATTGGAAAAATATCATTTTTGATGAAATTTTCTGGAGTCCCCGATATACATATTCTCTCAAATATCTAGAGAACGGCACTGAATTTCGAAAATCTAAATCAAAAAATACCCCAACACTTTTCGCAACGACCTACCACATGGAGGAAGTCTGAACATTGTATCACGAAAAACACGAAAATTAGTACGACGTCATTACGCGAAATCATTCTAAGTTCATTGAATAAAAGAGGTGAGTGACAAGTGTATGTTTTGTCGCCCAAAATTGGATAGAAATCGAGACGACCAACGAAAAAGTCTTCATCAAATGTTACTCAAAATTCATATTTTCTCAAATATCTCGAGAACGGCACTGAATATCAAAAATCTAAATCGAGATAAACCGCAACAACATTGTCGACTTCCGCATAGGCCTACCACATACAGAAAGTCCGAACACCGTTTCACGAAAAACAAAAAAATAAGTATGACGTCATGACGCGAATTGATTCAAAGTTCATTGAAAAAAAAAGTGAGTGACAATTTTCTGTTTTCTGCCCAAAATTCGTTAGAAAACAAGACGATCAACGAATAATTCTCTATACATTTTTACTCAAAATTCCCTCTTTTCTGGAAAAAAATTGGAAAAGTAATATTTTTGATGGGATTTTTTCAAGTCCCGATATCCATATTTTTTGAAATATCTTGAGAACGGCACAGAACATCGAGAATATAAATCGAAAAATACTCCAACACCCTTGTCGACATTCGCAAAAGCCTACCACATGGAGGAGGTCCGAACATCATATCACGAAAAACAAAAATATTTGTACGACGTCATGACGCGGAATAATTCTCAGTTCATGGAGAAAAAAAAGGGAGTGACAAGTGTAAGTTTCCTCCCCAAAATTCGATAGAAATCAAGATGACATAAATTGTTCCCGATATTCATATTTTCACAAATATCTCGAGAACGGCACAAAATATCGAAAATCTAAATCGAAACATACCCCAACACCATTGTCGACTTTCGCATAGGCCTATCACATGGAGGAAGTCCGAACACTGTATCACGAAAAACAAAAAAATCAGTACGACGTCATGACGCGAAATAATTCTGAGATCATTGAAAAAAAGAAGTGAGTGACAAGTGTATGTTTTTTGCCCGAAAATCGATAGAAATCAAGACGACCAACGAAAAAGTCTCTATACATTGGTACTCAAAATAAATTGCCTCTTTACTGGAAGAGAAAAATTGGAAAAGTACTATTTCTGATGAATTTTTCTTAAGTCCCGATATTCATATTTTCTCAAATATCTCGAGAACGGCACGAAATATCGAAAATCTGAATCGGAAAATACACCAACACTCCTGTCAAATTCCGCAACGACTTACCACATGGAGAAAGTCCGAACATTATATCACGAAAAACAAAAGAATTTGTACGACGTCATGACGCGAAATAATTCTAAGTTCATTGAAAAAAAAGAGGTGAGTGACAATTGAATGTTTTTTGCATAAAATTCGATAGAAATCAAGACGATCAACGAAAAATTCTCCATACATTGTCACTCAAAATTGCCTCTTTACTGGAGAGAAAAATTGGAAAAGTAATATTTTTGATGGGATTTTCTCAGGTCCCCAATTTTAATATTTTCTCAAATATTTCTAGAAAGGCACAAAACATCGAGAATATATATCGAGAAATACTCCAACACCCTTGTCGACTTTCGCAAAGGCCTACCACATGGAGAAAGTCCGAACACCGTATCACGAAAAACAAAAAAAATTAGTACGACGTCATGACGCGAAATACTTCAAACATCATTGATTGAAAAGAGGTGAGTGACAAGTGTATGTCTCTCGCCCAAAATTCGATAGAAGTCAAGACGACCAACGAAAAAGTCTTCATAAATTGTTACTCAAGATTGCCTGTTTACTGGAAGAAAGAATTGGAAAAGTATTATTCTTGATGAAATTTTTCAAAGTCCTGATATTCATATTTTCTCAAATATTCCGAGAACGGCACCAAATATCGAAAATCTAAATCGAAATATAACCCAACACCAAAGTCGACTTTCGCATAGGCCTACCACATGGGGAAAGTCCGAACACCGTATCACGAAAACCAATAAAAATAGTACGACGTCATGACGCGGAATAATTCTAAGTTCATTGAAAAAAAAAAGTATAGTGTATGTTTTTCTCCCAAAATTCGATAGAAATCAGGACGACCAACGGAAATGTCTTCATAAATTGTTCCCGATATTCATATTTTCTCAAATATCTCGGGAACGGCACAAAATATCGAAAATCTGAATCGAAACATACCCCAACACCATTGTCAACTTCCGCATAGGCCTATCACATGAGGAAAGTCCGAACACCATACCACGAAAAACAAAAAAAATAGTACGACGTTATGACGCGAAATAATTCTAAGTTCATTGAAAGAAAAGTGAGTGACAAGTGTATGTTTTTCGCCCAAAATTCGATAGAAATCAAGACGACCAACGAAAAAGTCTCTATATTGTTACTCAGAATTGCCACATTACTGGGAAAGAAAAATTGGAAAAGTATTATTTTTGATGAAATATTTTTTTAAGTCCTGATATTCATATTCTCTTAAATATCTCGAGAACAGCAATGAATATCGAAAATCTAAATCAAAAAATACCCCAACACCCTTGTCGATTTTCGCAACGGCCTACCACATGGGGAGAGTTCGAACATTGTATCACGAAAAACACAAAAATTAGTACGACGTCATGACGCGAAATAAATCTAAGTTCATTGAATGAAAGATGTGAGTGACAAGTGTATATTTTGTCGCCCAAAATTGGATAGAAATCGAGACGACCAACGAAAATGTCTTCATCAATTGTTACTCAAAATTGCCTATACTGGACAAAAAAATTGGAAAAGTATTATTTTTGATGAAATTTTTTTCAAAAACCCGATATTCATATTTTCTGAAATATCTCTTGAACGGCACTAAATATCAAAAATCTGAATCGAGATAAACCGCAACACCATTGTCGACTTCCGCATAGGCCTACCACATACAGAAAGTCCGAACACCGTTTCACGAAAACCAAAAAAATTAGTATGACGTCATGACGCGAATTGATTCTAACACCCTTGTCGACATTCGCAAAGGCTTACCACATGGAGAAGGTCCGAACATCATATCACGAAAAACAAAAATATTTTTACGACTTCATGACGCGGAATGATTCTAAGTTCATTGGGAAAAAAAAGGGAGTGACAAGTGTATGTTTTTCGCCCAAAATTCTAAAGGAATCAAGACGATGAAACGTAAAATTTTCCTTTTATACTGCACCTGGTAGCTTTTCGTCGGCGGCATATGGGTGTGGGTTGATACCTTTGCTATTTCTCAGATATCTCAATATTTTAAAATCAATTACTAGATAATATCACCTTGACTGTGAATTAAATATGTATTTGAGTATATAATTAATTTTTGGACGCCACTGATTCTTTCAGAACATAGATAGTACGTCTAGGGTAAAATCAGAAACCTGTAGGTTGAGTTTGAAGAGAGAGAGATATCAGTAAAAACATGGAAACTTCAAAAATACACACAATTTTAATGATGAAAAATTCCTTCATGAAATACATTAATAATTATATACATTATAGTAGAATATTATGGAAGCTCTTCAATTCCTGATGTTATCAGATATGATACTTATATGATTGACACTTTAGTTCAAATTCCTATAAACCCATTTTGAAGAATATTGTTATTGGACTACTATAATTGAATGATGTTGATTATACCCTGAAAATTCATGAATTTTTGGGAGTCAATATGCGCATTTTCCGCTGAACGTTGTAATGATTCATGTCTGATACATGTAATTTCCAAAGTTCAAGTAGGGTTTGAACATACTTAGTGTAGATTTTTGAAATGTAATAGCTCCATAAAAAATTATATGCAAGTATGTAAAATGAAGGTAAAATGAAGGTAAAATGGACTTAATGAAAAAACCTGAGTTATCTAACATGCAGAGACGTGTCGCGGCACACAACTATAGATGACTGCCGGATGGTGGCATTGAAATGGTGCTTCGAAACTAGTGGCTGGCGAAGTGTAGCTTCAGATCTAGCAGCTAGGAGGTTGAGGCTGCAACTTCAAGTCAACGGGCAGGAAACCATTGATCCCAATTGACGACCAGTAGTTGGACATGGTGGGCGTGTAGTGGCCCTCCAGCGCGAAATCAGGAAAATTAACCCTGTTATAAAAGGCCCTTGGAACATTGACCAGTGTTGGACTATTCCATCTTAAAACCCTAAAATAAGTGATGGGGCGTAAAGAGACCGCCTGAATGCCAATCGGGAGATAAAACAACTCACCTCTTTTTGATTGAGGGTTTCATTAAGCTCTGATAGCTCGACATTAATTTAGAGGAGACACGTGGTGATGGTTGGACGATGATCTCTAGACTCACGTGGCCGGTTTCTGAAGATCGGGATCGCATGAAATTCATCAGAAAAATTTGCCCCATTTGTAGGCACTAAAGATTGAACCTTGAAGGGATGAATATTTTTAGCATTAAAATGCTACCAAAGAATTTGAAAAAAATTATCGACTCACCAGCTAAGAAACGTGCTGCTCGCAGAGATGATGATCACATGACCTCGTGCACATGACACTCACGAAAGAATGATGGCCTACCGCAAAAATGTCTTCGCCGGAAGGCGGAAAACGAAATCAAGACGACCTTGACATTGACACAGTTTTGTCAGTCATCACATGGTCCAAGATCATGGTCATGACCCCATTTCACTTGATAATTCTGACGAACACCAGGAGATGGCGACAGCAAAAATGCGAAAAATCTTACATGGTTGAGTCCGATTGGAACAATGTCCAAATGCGAATATCCTTACAAAGCTGAGTCCGTTTTGAGCGACGTCCGGACGGGGTATCGGAATTAATATATTTATGCGTAGAACGACTAATTCACGGCAGAGGAATTGGCCACATACGGAAGAAGAATACGAGTAAAAATCGTCTGACAGTCACAAGGTCGCGACATAACCAAACAGTGAAGTAGTAAACATTGGATGTTGAATAACTCTGGGTTGTTTATGAAAAGCAATAAAAGGATATTTCTACCAATTTCCCACAACTATATCTAACTATACAATATTTACATATAGACACGAGAGTAGTATGCCGTACGTATCTTCGTTATTCCTTGTCTGATTTTCAGTACCTATTTGTGAATTCTTATGATTGTTGTTTTCTTTATTTCCAGAAAAAAAAACTATTGGCAAGACAGAAATATGGTGATATGATGATAATCATCATTGGATAGGAGACCAAAACAGATAGATCCATAGTATTGTATGGTTCATATATAATGCAGAAAGATTCAGGTAAGATTTTTCATTTGATAAAATATTTGTGTTGCTTCTCCATTCAATGATAACATTCAGATAGATTTTATATTTGATTTGTTTCAGGATGCCTTCACCTCATAAGACGAGACATAAGGAGAGACAGAGTGGTATACAGTGTGTTCAACTAGGCACACCTCTTAGAACTATGTTACAAAATATACAATAAAAGTGTCTGACTTCTATAGTGTTTCCTTTGAGAGTTTTATTTGGAATTTTAGTAGAAGATAACGTAAAAAGGTAACGTTTTGGTGTAGGCTAGTTATATTGGAAAATAAAAACGTTACAACGACCAACGGAAAAGTCTTCACAAATTGTTCCCGATATTCATATTTTCTCAAATATCTCGAGAACGGCACAAAATATCGAAAATCTAAATCGGAACATACCCCAACACCATTGTCGACTTCCGCATAGGCCTATCACATGGAGAAAGTCCGAACACCGTATCACAAAAAACAAAAGAATTAGTACGACGTCATGACGCGAAATAATTCTGAATTCATTGAAAAAAAGAATTGAGTGACAAGTGTATGTTTTTTGCCCGAAAATCGATAGAAATCAAGACGACCAACGAGAAAGTCTCTATACATTGGTACTCAAAATTGCCTCTTTACTGGAAGAGAAAAATTGGAAAAGTACTATTTCTGATGAATTTTTTTTAAGTCCCGATATTCATATTTGTATATATATAATTTGTACGACGTCATGACGCGAAATAATTCTAAGTTCATTGAAAAAAAAGAGGTGAGTGACAATTGAATGTTTTTTGCATAAAATTCGATAGAAATCAAGACGATCAACGAAAAATTCTCCATACATTGTAACTCAAAATTGCCTCTTCACTGGAAAAAAAAAATTGGAAAAGTAATATTTTTGATGAGATTTTCTCAGGTCCCGATATTCATATTTTCTCAAATATTTCTAGAAAGGCACAAAACATCGAGAATATATATCGAGAAATACTCCAACACCCTTGTCGACTCTCGCAAAGGCCTACCACATGGAGAAAGTCCGAACACCGTATCACGAAAAACAAAAAAAATTAGTACGACGTCATGACGCGAAATACTTCAAAAATCATTGATTGAGAAGAGGTGTGTGACAAGTGTATGTTTTTCTCCCAAAATTCGATAGGAATCAGGACGACCAACGGAAATGTCTTCATAAATTGTTCCCGATATTCATATTTTCTCAAATATCTCGGGAACGGCACAAAATATCGAAAATCTGAATCGAAACATACCCCAACACCATTGTCGACTTCCGCATAGGCCTATCACATGGAGAAAGTCCGAACACCATACCACGAAAAACAAAAAAATTAGTACGACTTCATGACGCGAAATAATTCTAAGTTCATTGAAAAAGAAAGTGAGTGACAAGTGTATGTTTTTCGCCCGAAATTCGATAGAAATCAAGACGACCAACAAGAAAGTCTTTATACATTGTTATTCAGAATTGCCTCATTACTGGGAGAAAAAAATTAAGTATTATTTTTGATGAAATATTTTTTTAAGTCCTGATATTCATATTCTCTCAAATATCTCGAGAACGGCAATGAATATCGAAAATCTAAATCAAAAAATACCCCAACACCCTTGTCGATTTTCGCAACGGCCTACCACATGGAGAGAGTTCGAACATTGTATCACGAAAAACACAAAAATTAGTACGACGTCATGACGCGAAATAAATCTAAGTTCATTGAATAAAAGAGGTGAGTGACAAGTGTATGTTTTGTCGCCCAAGATTGGATAGAAATCGAGACGACCAACGAAAAAGTCTTCATCAATTGTTACTCAAAATTGCCTCTTTACTGGACAAAAAAATTGGAAAAGTATTATTTTTGATGACATTTTTTTCAAAAACCCTATATTCATATTTTCTCAAATATCTCGAGAACGGCACTAAATATCGAAAATCTGAATCGAGATAAACCGCAACACCATTGTCGACTTCCGCATAGGCCTACCACATAAAGAAAGTCCGAACACCGTTTCACGAAAAACAAAAAAATTAGTATGACGTCATGACGCGAATTGATTCTAAGTTCATTGAAAAAAAAAAAGTGAGTGACAATTGTATGTTTTTTGCCCAAAATTCGATTGAAAACAAGACGATCAACGAAAAATTCTCTATACATTTTTACTCAAAATTTCCTCTTTTCTGAAAAAGAAATTGGAAAAGTAATATTTTTGATGGGATTCTTTCAAGTCCCGATATCCATATTTTCTGAAATATCTCGAGAACGGCACAGAACATCGAGAATATAAATCGAAAAATACTCCAACACCCTTGTCGACATTCGCAAAGGCCTACTACATGGAGAAGGTCCGAACATCATATCACGAAAAACAAAAATATTTGTACGACGTCATGACGCGGAATAATTCCAAGTTCATTGGAAAAAAAAAGAGTGAGTTTTTCGCCCAAAATTCTATAGGAATCAAGACGACCAACGGAAAAGTCTTCATAAATTGTTCCCGATATTCATATTTCTTCAAGTGAGTGACAATTGTATGTTTTTTGCCCAAAATTCTATAGAAAACAAGACGACCAACAAAAAAGTCTTCATTGATTGTTACTCAAAATTGCCTCTTTACTAGAAAAAAAAATTGGAAAAGTATTATTCTTGATGAAATTTTTTCAAGTTCCGATATTCATAATCATTTTCTCAAATATCTCGAGAACGTCAATGAATTTCGAAAATCTGAATCGAGAAATACCTCGACACCCTTGTCGTCTTCCGCATAGGCCAACCACATGGAGAAAGTCCGAACACCGTTTCAAAAAAACAAAAAATTAGTACGACGTCATGACGCAAAATATTTCTAAGTTCATTGAAAAAAAAAGGTGAGTGACAATTGTATGTTTTTCGCCCAAAATTCGATAGAAATCAAGACGACCAACGAAAAAGTCCCTATACATTGGTACTCAAAATTGCCTCTTCACTGGAAGAAAAAAATTGGAGAAGTATTATATATGATGAAATTTTTTCAAGTCCCGATATTCATATTCTCTCAAATATCTAGAGAACGGCAATGAATTTCGAAAATCTAAATCAAAAAATACCCCAACACCCTTGTCGACTTCCGCATGGGCCTACCACATGGAGAAAGTCCGAACACCGTATCACGAAAAACAAAAAAAATTAGTACGACGTCATGACGCGAAATACTTCAAACATCATTGATTGAAAAGAGGTGTGTGACAAGTGTATGTTTTTCTCCCAGAATTCGATAGAAATCATGACGACCAACGGAAATGTCTTCATAAATTGTTCCCGATATTCATATTTTCTCAAATATCTCGGGAACGGCACAAAATATCGAAAATCTGGATCGAAACATACCCCAACACCATTGTCGACTTTCGCAGAGGCCTACCACATGGAGAAAGTCCGAACACCGTATCACGAAAAACAAAAAAAATTAGTACGACGTCATGACGCGAAATACTTCAAACATCATTGATCGAAAAGAGGTGAGTGACAAGTGTATGTCTCTCGCCCAAAATTCGATAGAAATCAAGACGACCAACGAAAAAGTCTTCATAAATTGTTACTCAAGATTGCCTGTTTACTGAAAGAAAGAATTGGAAAAGTAATATTCTTGATGAAATTTTTCAAAGTCCCGATATTCATATTTCCTCAAATATCCCGAGAACGGCACAAAATATCGAAAATCTGAATCGAAATATAACCCAACACCAAAGTCGACTTTCGCATAGGCCTACCACATGGATAAAGTCCGAACACCGTATCACGAAAAACAATAAAAATAGTACGACGTCATGACGCGGAATAATTCTAAGTTCATTGAAAAAAAAAAGTGAGTGACAAGTGTATGTTTTTCTCATGAAATTCGATAGAAATCAGGACGACCAACGGAAAAGTCTTCATAAATTGTTCCCGATATTCATATTTTCTCAAATATCTCGGGAACGGCACAAAATATCGAAAATCTGAATCGAAACATACCCCAACACCATTGTCGACTTCCGCATAGGCCTATCACATGGAGAGAGTCCGAACACCATACCACGAAAAACAAAAAAAATAGTACGACGTCATGACGCGAAATAATTCTAAGTTCATTGAAAAAGAAAGTGAGTGACAAGTGTATGTTTTCCGCCCGAAATTCGATAGAAATCAAGACGACCAACAAAAAAGTCTCTATACATTGTTACTCAGAATTGCATCATTACTGGGAGAAAAAAATTGGAAAAGTATTATTTTTGATGAAATATTTTTTTAAGTCCTGATATTCATATTCTCTCAAATATCTCGAGAACGGCAATGAATATCGAAAATCTTAATCAAAAAATACCCCAACACCCTTGTCGATTCTCGCAACGGCCTACCACATGGAGAGATTTCGAACATTGTATCACGGAAAACACAAAAATTAGTACGACGTCATGACGCAAAATAATTCTAAGTTCATTGAAAAAAAAAGGTGAGTGACAATTGTATGTTTTTTGCTCAAAATTCGATAGAAATCAAGACGATCAACGAAAAATTCCCTATACATTGTTACTCAAAATTGCCCCTTTACTTGAAAAAAAATTGGAAAGGTATTATTTTTGATGGAATTTTTCAAGTCCAGATATCCAGTTTTTCTCAAATATCTCGAGAACGGCAATAAATATAGGAAATCTAAATCAAAGAATAACCCAACGCCCCTGTCGACTTTCGCAAAAGCCTACCACATGGAGAAAGTCCGAACACCGTATCACGAAAAACAAAAAAATCAGTACGACGTCATGACGCGGAATAATTCCAAGTTCATTGAGAAAAATAGTGAGTGATATGTGTATGTTTTCCACCAGGAATTCGATACAAATCAAGACAACCAACGAAAAAGTTTCAATACATTGTTACTCAAAATTGCCTCTTTACTGGAAGAAAAAAATTGGAAAAGTATCATTTTTGATGAAATTTTCTGAAGTACCGATATACATATTCTCTCATATATCTAGAGAACGGCAATGAATTTCGAAAATCTAAATCAGAAAATACCCCAACACCCTTCGCAACGGCCTACCACATGGAGAAAGTCTGAACATTGTATCACGAAAAACACGAAAATTAGTACGACGTCATTACGCGAAATAAATCTAAGTTCATTGAATAAGAAAAGGTGGGTGACAAGTGTATGTTTTTCGCCCAAAATCGATAGACATCAAGACGACCAACGACAAAGTCTTCATAAATTGTTACTCAAAATTGCCTGTCGACTGAAAAAAAAATCGGAAAAGTATTATTTTTGATGAAATTTTTCAAAGTCCCGATATTCATATTTTCTCAAATATCTCGAGAACGGCACAAAATATCGAAAATCTGAATCGAAAAATACCTCAACACTTCTGTCGACTTCCGCATCGACCTACCACATGGAGAAAGTCCGAACATTATATCACGAAAAACAAAAAAAATTGTACGACGTCATGACGCGAAATAATTCAATGTTCATTGAATAAAAAAAGGTGAGTGACAAGTGTATATTTTTCGCCCAAAATTCGATAGAAATAAAGACGACCAACGAAAAAGTCTCTTCACATTGTTACTCAATCACGAGAAACAAAAAAAATTGTACGACGTCATGACGCGAAATAATTCAATGTTCATTGAATAAAAAAAGGTGAGTGACAAGTGTATGTTTTTTGCCCAAAATTCGATAGAAATTAAGACGACCAACGAAAAAGTCTCTTTACATTGTTACTCAAAATTGCCTTCTTACTGGGAGGATAAAATTGGAGAAGTATTATTTTTGATGAAATCTTCTTGAGTCCCGATATCCATATTCTCTCAAATATCTCGAGAACGGCAATAAATATAGAAAATATGAATCAAAGAATACCCCAACGCCCTTGTCGACTTCCGCAAAGGCCTACTACATGGAGAAAGTCCGAACACCGTATCACGAAAAACAAAAAAATTAGTACGACGTCATGACGCAGAATAATTCTAAGTTCATTGAAGAAAATAGTGAGTGACAAGTGTATGTTTTTCTCCCGAAATTCGATAGAAATCAAGACGACCAATAAAAAAGTCTCTATACATTGTTACTCAGAATTGCCTCTTCACTGAGAGAAAAAATTGGAAAAGTATTATTTTTGATGATTTTTTTTTAAGTCCCGATATTCATGTCCTCTCAAATATCTCGAGAACGGCAATGAATTTCGAAAATCTAAATCAAAAAATACCCCAACACCCTTGTCGACTTTCGCAATGGCCTACCACATGGAGAAAATCTGAACATTGTATCACGAAATACACAAAAATTAGTACGACGTCATGACGCGAAATAATTCTAAGTTCATTGAATAAACAAAGGTGAGTGACAAGTGTATGTTATTCGCCCAAAATTCGATAGAAATTAAGACGACCAACGAAAAAATCTTCATGAATTGTTAATCAAAATTGCCCCTTTACTGAAAAAAAAAGTTGGAAAAGTATCATTTTTGATGATATTTTCCAAAGTCCCGATATTCATATTTTCACAAATATCTCGAGAACGGCACAAAATATCGGAAATCGAAATCGAAATATACCCCAACACTCTTGTCGACTGCCGCATTGGCCTACCACATGGAGAAAGTCCGAACATTATATCACGAAAAACAAAAAAAAATTGTACGACGTCATGACGCGAAATAATTTTAAGTTCATTGATTAAAAAGAGGTGAGTGACAAGTGTATGTCTCTCGCCCAAAATTCGATAGAAATCAAGACGACCAACGAAAAAGTCTTCATAAATTGTTACTCAAGATTGCCTGTTTACTGGAAGAAAGAATTGGAAAAGTATTATTCTTGATGAAATTTTTCAAAGTCCCGATATTCATATTTCCTCAAATATCCGAGAAAGGCACAAAATATCGAAAATCTGAATCGAAATATAACCCAACACCAAAGTCGACTTTCGCATAGGCCTACCACATGGATAAAGTCCGAACACCGTATCACGAAAAACAATAAAAATAGTACGACGTCATGACGCGGAATAATTCTAAGTTCATTGAAAAAAAAAGTGAGTGACAAGTGTATGTTTTTCTCATAAAATTCGATAGAAATCAGGACGACCAACGAAAAAGTCTCCATAAATTGTTCCCGATATTCATATTTTCTCAAATATCTCGGGAACGGCACAAAATATCGAAAATCTGAATCGAAACATACCCCAACACCATTGTCGACTTCCGCATAGGCCTATCACATGGAGAGAGTCCGAACACCATACCACGAAAAACAAAAAAAATAGTACGACGTCATGACGCGAAATAATTCTAAGTTCATTGAAAAAGAAAGTGAGTGACAAGTGTATGTTTTCCGCCCGAAATTCGATAGAAATCAAGACGACCAACAAAAAAGTCTCTATACATTGTTACTCAGAATTGCATCATTACTGGGAGAAAAAAATTGGAAAAGTATTATTTTTGATGAAATATTTTTTTAAGTCCTGATATTCATATTCTCTCAAATATCTCGAGAACGGCAATGAATATCGAAAATCCTAATCAAAAAATACCCCAACACCCTTGTCGATTTTCGCAACGGCCTACCACATGGAGAGAGTTCGAACATTGTATCACGAAAAACACAAAAATTAGTACGACGTCATGACGCGAAATAAATCAAAGTTCATTGAATAAGAAAAGGTGGGTGACAAGTGTATGTTTTTAGCCCAAAATCGATAGACATCAAGACGACCAACGACAAAGTCTTCATAAATTGTTACTCAAAATTGCCTCTCGACTGAAAAAAAAATCGGTAAAGTATTATTTTTGATGAAATTTTTCAAAGTCCCGATATTCATATTTTCTCAAATATCTCGAGAAAGGCACAAAATATCGAAAATCTGAATCGAAAAATACCTCAACACTTCTGTCGACTTCCGCATCGACCTACCACATGGAGAAAGTCCGAACATTATATCACGAAAAACAAAAAAAATTGTACGACGTCATGACGCGAAATAATTCTGAGTTCATTGAATGAAAAAAAGGTGAGTGACAAGTGTATGTTTTTCGCCCAAAATTCGATAGAAATTAGGACGACCAACAAAAAAGTCTCTTTACATTGTTACTCAAAATTGCTTTCTTACTGGGAGGATAAAATTGGAGAAGTATTATTTTTGATGAAATCTTCTTAAGTCCCGATATCCATATTTTCTCAAATATCTCGGGAACGGCACAAAATATCGAAAATCTGAATCGAAACATACCCCAACACCATTGTCGACTTCCGCATAGGCCTATCACATGGAGAAAGTCCGAACACCATACCACGAAAAACAAAAAAATTAGTACGACGTCATGACGCGAAATAATTCTAAGTTCATTGAAAAAGAAAATAAGTGACAAGTGTATGTTTTTCGACCGAAATTCGAAAGAAATCAAGACGACCAACAAGAAAGTCTCTATACATTTTTACTCAGAATTGCATCATTACTGGGAGAAAAAAATTGGAAAAGTATTATTTTTGATGAAATATTTTTTTAAGTCCTGATATTCTTATTCTCTCAAATATCTCGAGAACGGCAATGAATATCGAAAATCTTAATCGAAAAATACCCCAACACCCTTGTCGATTTTCGCAACGGCCTACCACATGGAGAGGGTTCGAACATTGTATCACGAAAAACACAAAAATTAGTACGACGTCATGACGCGAAATAAATCTGAGTTCATTGAATAAGAAAAGGTGGGTGACAAGTGTATGTTTTCCGCCCGAAATCGATAGACATCAAGACGACCAACGACAAAGTCTTCATAAATTGTTACTTAAAATTGCCTGTCGACTGAAAAAAAAATCGGAAAAGTATTATTTTTGATGAAATTTTTCAAAGCCCCGATATTCATATCTCCTCAAATATCTCGAGAACGGCACAAAATATCGAAAATCTGAATCGAAAAATACCTCAACACTTCTGTCGACTTCCGCATCGACCTACCACATGGAGAAAGTCCGAATATTATATCACGAAAAACAAAAGAATTTTGTACGACCTCATAACGCAAAATAATTCTAAGTTCATTGAAAAAAAAAGGTGAGTGACAATTGTATGTTTTTTGCTCAAAATTCGATAGAAATCAAGACGATCAACGAAAAATTCCCTATACATTGTTACTCAAGATTGCCCCTTTACTTGAAAAAAATTGGAAAGGTATTATTTTTGATGAAATTTTTCAAGTCCAGATATCCAGTTTTTCTCAAATATCTCGAGAACGGCAATAAATATAGGAAATCTAAATCGAAGAATAACCCAACGCCCCTGTCGACTTACGCAAAAGCCTACCACATGGAGAAAGTCCGAACACCGTATCACAAAAACAAAAAAATCAGTACGACGTCATGACGCGGAATAATTCCAAGTTCATTGAGAAAAATAGTGAGTGATATGTGTATGTTTTCCACCAGGAATTCGATACAAATCAAGACAACCAACGAAAAAGTTTCAATACATTGTTACTCAAAATTGCCTCTTTACTGGAAGAAAAAAATTGGAAAAGTATAATTTTTGATGAAATTTTCTGAAGTACCGATATACATATTCTCTCATATATCTAGAGAACGGCAATGAATTTCGAAAATCTAAATCAGAAAATACCCCAACACCCTTCGCAACGGCCTACCACATGGAGAAAGTCTGAACATTGTATCACGAAAAACACGAAAATTAGTACGACGTCATTACGCGAAATAAATCTAAGTTCATTGAATAAGAAAAGGTGGGTGACAAGTGTATGTTTTTCGCCCAAAATCGATGGACATCAAGACGACCAACGACAAAGTCTTCATAAATTGTTACTCAAAATTGCCTGTCGACTGAAAAAAAAATCGGAAAAGTATTATTTTTGATGAAATTTTCCAAAGTCCCGATATTCATATTTTCTCAAATATCTCGAGAACGGCACAAAATATCGAAAATCTGAATCGAAAAATACCTCAACACTCCTGTCGACTTCCGCATCGACCTACCACATGGAGAAAGTCCGAACATTATATCACGAAAAACAAAAAAAATTGTACGACGTCATGACGCGAAATAATTCAATGTTCATTGAATAAAAAAAGGTGAGTGACAAGTGTATGTTTTTCGCCCAAAATTCGATAGAAATTAAGACGACCAACGAAACTGTCTCTTTACATTGTTACTCAATCACGAAAAACAAAAAAAAATTGTACGACGTCATGACGCGAAATAATTCAATGTTCATTGAATAAAAAAAGGTGAGTGACAAGTGTATGTTTTTCGCCCAAAATTCGATAGAAATTAAGACGACCAACGAAAAAGTCTCTTTACATTGTTACTCAAAATTGCCTTCTTACTGGGAGGATAAAATTGGAGAAGTATTATTTTTGATGAAATCTTCTTGAGTCCCGATATCCATATTCTCTCAAATATCTCGAGAACGGCAATAAATATAGAAAATATAAATCAAAGAATACCCCAACGCCCTTGTCGACTTCCGCAAAGGCCTACTACATGGAGAAAGTCCGAACACCGTATCACGAAAAACATAAAAATTAGTACGACGTCATGACGCAGAATAATTCTAAGTTCATTGAAGAAAATAGTGAGTGACAAGTGTATGTTTTTCTCCCGAAATTCAATAGGAATCAAGACGACCAATAAAAGAGTCTCTATACATTGTTACTCAGAATTGCCTCTTCACTGAGAGAAAAAATTGGAAAAGTATTATTTTTGATGAATTTTTTTTAAGTCCCGATATTCATGTCCTCTCAAATATCTCGAGAACGGCAATGAATTTCGAAAATCTAAATCAAACAATACCCCAACACCCTTGTCGACTTTCGCAATGGCCTACCACATGGAGAAAATCTGAACATTGTATCACGAAATACACAAAAATTAGTACGACGTCATGACGCGAAATAATTCTAAGTTCATTGAATAAACAAAGGTGAGTGACAAGTGTATGTTATTCGCCCAAAATTCGATAGAAATTAAGACGACCAACGGAAAAATCATCATGAATTGTTAATCAAAATTGCCCCTTTACTGAAAAAAAAAGTTGGAAAAGTATCATTTTTGATGATATTTTCCAATGTCCCGATATTCATATTTTCTCAAATATCTCGAGAACGGCACAAAATATCGGAAATCGAAATCGAAATATACCCCAACACCCTTGTCAACTTCCGCATTGGCCTACCACATGGAGAAAGTCCGAACATTATATCACGAAAAACAAAAAAAATTGTACGACGTCATGACGCGAAATAATTCTTAGTTCATTGATTAAAAAGAGGTGAGTGACAAGTGTATGTCTCTCGCCCAAAATTCGATAGAAATCAAGACAACCAACGAAAAAGTCTTCATAAATTGTTACTCAAAATTGCCTGTTTACTGGAAGAAAGAATTGGAAGAGTATTATTCTTGATGAAATTTTTCCAAGTCCCGATATTCATATTTTCTCAAATATCCTGAGAACGGCACAAAATATCGAAAATCTGAATCGGAATATAACCCAACACCGTAGTCGACTTTCGCATAGGCCTACCACATGGAGAAAGTCTGAACACCGTATCACGAAAAACAATAAGAATAGTACGAAGTCATAACGCAGAATAATTCTGAGTTCATTGGAAAAAAAAGTGAGTGACAAGTGTATGTTTTTCTCCCAAAATTCGATAGAAATCAGGACGACCAACGGAGAAGTCTTCATAAATTGTTCCCGATATTCATATTTTCTCAAATATCTCGGGAACGGCACAAAATATCGAAAATCTAAATCGAAACATACCCCAACACCATTGTCGACTTCCGCATAGGCCTATCACATGAAGAAAGTCCGAACACCATACCACGAAAAACAAAAAAATTAGTACGACGTCATGACGCGAAATAATTCTAAGTTCATTGAAAAAAAAAAGTGAGTGACAAGTGTATGTTTTTCGCCCGAAATTCGATAGAAATCAAAACGACCAACAAAAAAGTCTCTGTACATTGTTACTCAGAATTGCCTCATTACTGGGAGAAAAAAATTGGAAGAGTATTATTTTTCATGAAATATTTTTTTAAGTCCTGATATTCATATTCTCTCAAATATCTCGAGAACGGCACGAAATATCGAACTTCTGAATCGAAAAATACCCCAACCCTCCTGTCGACTTCCGCATCGACCAACCACATGGAGAAAGCTCGAAAATTATATCACGAAAAACACAAAAATTAGTACGACGTCATGACAAGAAATAATTCTGAGTTCATTGAATGAACAAAGGTGAGTGACAAGTGTATGTTATTCGCCCAAAATTCGATAGAAATTAAGACGACCAGCGGAAAAGTCTTCATGAATTGTTAATCAAAATTGCCCCTTTACTGAAGAAAAAGAGTTGGAAAAGTATCATTTTTGATATTTTCCAAAGTCCCGATATTCATATTTTCTCAAATATCTCGAGAACGGCACAAAATATCGGAAATCGAAATCGAAATATACCCCAACACCCTTGTCGACTTCCGCATTGGCCTACCACATGGAGAAAGTCCGAACATTATATCACGAAAAACAAAAAAAATTGTACGACGTCATGACGCGAAATAATTCTAAGTTCATTGATTAAAAAGAGGTGAGTGACAAGTGTATGTCTCTCGCCCAAAATTCGATAGAAATCAAGACGACCAACGGAAAAGTCTTCATAAATTGTTACTCAAAATTGCCTGTTTACTGGAAGAAAGAATTGGAAAAGTATTATTCTTGATGAAATTTCTCAAAGTCCCGATATTCATATTTTCTCAAATATCCCGAGAACGGCACAAAATATCGAAAATCTGAATCGAAATATAACCCAACACCATAGTCGACTTTCGCATAGGCCTACCACATAGAGAAAGTCTGAACACCGTATCACGAAAAACAATAAAAATAGAACAACGTCATAACGCGGAATAATTCTGAGTTCATTAAAAGAAAAAGTGAGTGACAAGTGTATGTTTTTCTCTCAAAATTCCATAGAAATCAGGACGACCAACGGAAAAGTCTTCATAAATTGTTCCCGATATTCATATTTTCTCAAATATCTCGGGAACGGCACAAAATATCGAAAATCTAAATCGAAACATACCCCAACACTATTGTCGACTTCCGCATAGGCCTATCACATGGAGAAACTCCGAACACCATACCACGAAAAACAAAAAAATTAGTACGTCATGACGCGATAAAATTCCAAGTTCATTGAAAAAAAAAAGTGAGTGACAAGTGTATGTTTTCACACACACAGCACAATTGGAATGAAACAAAAAGATGTAAATTCTGGCAATGAAACTACATTACTGAAAACTTTATATAGTCGTTTGAAAACAATTGATCCTAGAAAGAATAAATTCAAAGTAGGCGACTTTGTGAGAATAAGCAAGTTCAGAGAAGCATTTCTGAAATCGTATCAGCCTTCTTGGTCCAATGAAATGTTCAGAATTCGACGTATGAAATGGTCAAACCCAACTACTTACTTGCTAGAAGATCAGAATCGGGAAGAAATTCGGGGAGGTTTCTACAACGAAGAGCTTCAGAAAGTGAAATATCCCAACATCTACTTGGTTGAAAAAGTTTTACAGCGACGTGGAAACAAAATTCGTGACAAGTGGCTAGGCTTAGATAATTCTCATGATTCATGGATTGATAAGAAGGAACTTTTGTGAAATACATTCATTTATAATTTATATATTTTTTTGAATAAAACAATCATTTAGAGTATAGGCAATTTTATTGAGTAATTCCTAGGGGGTACAATTATTCGTATGCTAATTTCTATTGTACATTATTCAGGTCTTCAGAAAAAACGTCAGGGTATATGTGGATGAATTCTTATACTAAACTGATATTTTCACTACTTTGGTTCTCCTGAGGCCTGACAAGATTGAGCGCATTGTTCAATACATCTCCATCTTGATTTTCAAGAGCTCTCTGCAGAACTGTGAGGTAATTCGTAAACTGCAGTCTTCCCAACATTTCCACTTGATATTTGATGAGTGGCAATAGAGTCCACAACTTGCAAATGGATTCATAACCCAAGTGGATATGGAAGTTATTTTTCTGGATCTTAACAACACTTGTTTCCGAAATTTTTATTAAGTATATCTGAAATGATTTGCCATCTAACGATTCTGGATGGTCACTAGGATAGAAAAAGTTTGTCATGATTTCTTGGTATCTAAGGAAATCAATCCACTCACGATTATTGAAAGTGATAGCATCATTCTTGAGTCCTGATATCTGTATGCTTGGTTTGAATCCAAAGTCGTAGGATAATCCTATGGAAACGTGCTTGCTTCTCGATTTATTCAAAGGAAATCTTCTTTCTCCCAGCAATAGTGCTTTATGTTTGTTTTGTTATTGTTTTTCCAGATTGTAGCGTACTTCTGAAGGATCGGTGAAAACATGTGTATAGTAGCTATGTACATCCGAATTCACTGTTGCTTTAGATAAATCCATTTCAGAATATTTGTTTTCACAACTGAAATACGGAAACTAAGTGAAGCATCTGAGTGTGATACGTTATATACCATCAAATTTGAGTGGTGGGGGTATGATTAACGCATCAGTACATTAATTAATATAAATCGGGCGATTTTCCCAAATACTCCTTAATTAGAGATAATTGAATTAGTCTGATGACTCAGAAGGTACATCTGTTTTCTTTAATTGTAGATGATTTAATTACATTGGTGACTCATTGTGAACATGTGTTTTCTTGATCGAACATGATTGAATTAGTCTGATGACTCATATAGTGCGCCTACTTTTTCTTGATCGAACATGATTGAATTAGTCTGATGACTCATACATACCACATGTTTTCTTCTCAATTGGAGATGATTTAATTTTCTGAATCGACTATGACATTAATATTGAAAGTAAGCACAGTACATTTCAATAAACATGAATTCACATACTTTTTTAATCTTCATGACCCTCCATTCTCCAACATACAGTAGATATGATTTTCTGTTTGGTGTAAATATCATGAATACGGTCCTGCCCTACTGGAAAAATCGATATGGGATAATAGGGGCCTCCTTTTCGTGCAAAATTTTACAACTTAAGCCCTCTGTTATAGAAATGCTCCAACAGAAAGAGAAAACCATTATTTTGTTCATGGTTTTACAGAGAAAATTGAATATTCACCCTCGTTTGGCTCGGTGCGTTAGACCAGATATCACGCATAAGTATTTCAGTAATCTTCTTCGGTCGTCTGTGGTTAAATATGTTTACAATTATTCTCGGTTTTCTCAAGTTTATCGGGAGTGATACAGGTACGAATTGATAGAAATGTAAGTTAGTCAACTCGATCAGTAGTGGGAGTGTGTGGTGTTTCAGTGAATTATTCCAAGTGTATCGGGATTGACACCGGATTTACAGGACGCTAACTGATAAAAATGTGAGTTAGTCAACTCGATCGGTAGTGTGTGGTGTGTGGTGTTTCGGTGGATTATTCCAAGTGTATCGGGAGTGACACCGGATTCATAGGACGCTAACTGATAGAAATGTGAGTTAGTCAACTCGATCGGTAGTGTGTGGAGTGTGGTGTTTCGGTGGATTATTCCAAGTGTATCGGGAAGTGATACAGAACACAAACTAATAGGAGTGTGAGAAACTTATCTTTCTTTCTTTTTTTAATCAGACATTATTGCCTCCCAAATTTTCTTCATTTTCCACTGGATAAGCTATTCTGTGCAAGTTTCAAATACGGAAATATTCTTTCTTTCAAAATGATCAATTCCTTCAATATAGTTATGAAATAATCTGATATATCACTCAGTCGAATATTCCAAATTCTCTTCTTAATTTTTTGAAGTAAGGGAAAACATCCCTACAACATACTTTTATTTCACATCAAAGAAATGTACAACTGCGAAGTTATTTCGTGCAAGTGTCAAAATGAATCCGAAGTGTTGACCTGTGAATTTCGAAACATAAAATAGAATCAGAATACACATCATTGTCTGATATTCATTTGTTCAGGGATAATAAGGATTATTTCCCCAATGGTAAGAAAATCATTTTGATCAATTTTACCTATTAAATAGCCGGTATCCATATTGCGTTCAATTTATATCATTAATCGACCCCCTCATACATGTGGGCAAATAATTCGCTCAATTCCCCCATTCGCTATAATAAAGTGAATAAATTATCACACATTTAGATCTATTGAAAGGAACCGTCTGTCTTCCAAACCCAACTAGCCATGACAACAGATTATTTTCAGGTCACGCTATATCCTCGTAATGAGAACCACCATCGTTTGGCATACTAAATAATTTGCAAATTAAGATTCTAAATTGGAATTATTCACCCTCTTGGACCATCTGTCGAAAATAATTACTCCAATTAATACTTTGATGATTTGTCTCATGAAATTAATTCCCCGTGGCTTTGTTGTGAAAATAAATATTTCTGCTTTCTCATAAGAAATTTTATGAATGGATAACATCAATATCAATCAATAGACTTACCCGCATCAGTACTCCTTATGCCATTGGAGATTTTATTCTTGGAACGTACAGAAGGAATCCCTATAATGTTCGAAAAACATGCAAAGGAAGTATTTGGAATTTTTCAACTCTGAATAAGCTTTGCCTATAGACGAGCAAGTTTTGTTATAGTGTTGTTTGATGGATAACGAAGGAATATGCTGTCAGTCCTATATTGCTAGTGATGAATTGAATTTCTCGTGGAAGTATCTATAGAAAAGTGATAAGAGGGAAATATGAATCAGATTGACGACTCGTGCTCACATTTTTCAAGTAGCTATGCAATTGAAGATTTATTCCTTGGGGTGCTCGAAAGGAAGTCTCTATATTGTTCGAAAAAAACATCATGCCTAAGGAAAAGGTATTGAAATTTGTTTACTCCTTGGGGATTATAAGTTTATATTGGCTTCCTTTGGAATGAGCTTAACCGAGTTTTGATATTGCGTTGTTCCATGAAGAACGAATGGGTTTTTTTCTGGTATTGCTATTGTGATGAAATGAAATTTCCCGTGGGAGTATCTATCTCAGCTCACGTGTTCTCAAGTACTTAATGGTTAATGAATTAGATCATAGGGTGCTTTCCTTCATGGGGTGATTTATTAATTAGGGGGAATTAAATGGAGTGCTCTGATTGGCTGTCTGATGCCGTGATGCCTGGTCCAGGATTCCTAATATATATCGACTATATACCCTTCAATGTCGTCTCATACGGTTACTCTCATCGTATCTGCTTCAACTGTATGCAGGTCAGATTCTAGACTGCAGAGTTACAGTGTGAACATAGTCAAAGTCGAAGTTTCTTGTTCTGCAAGCTGTGTGCGTTATACCTTGGGAATCGTCTCATATGGTAAATGTGAACTTGTCTGCTTCAATTGTGTCCATGTGAGATGATAAAATAGAGAGAAATGATTTGTACGACGATGAAGTCGATGTTACCCCATTTGCCTATTGTACTCATTGAATACCCTTCAGAGTCATCTCATGCGGTCACTGCCATCGTATCTGATTCAACTGTATACATGTCAGATGCTGGACTGCAGAGTTACAGTGTAAACATAGTCGAAGTCGAAGTTTCTTGTTTTGCAAGCTGTGTGCTTTATACCCGCTCAAAAGTCGTCTTATATGGTCAATGCAAACTTGTCTGCTTCCATAGTGTCAATGTAAGATGATAGGATAGAGAGATAAAGTGTGCACAACGATGAAGTCGATGTATCTCCATTTGCCTATTGTACTCGTTATACACCCTTCAATGTCGTCTCATACGGTCACTGCCATCGTATCTGCTTAAACTGTATGCATGTCAGATGCTGGACAGCAGAGTTACAGTGAAAACATAGTCAAGTCGGAGTTTCTTGTTCTGTGAGCTGTGTGCGTAATACCCGCTTAGAAGTCGTCTTATATGGTCAATGCGAACTTGTCTGCTTCAATAATGTCAATGTAAGATGATAGGATAAAGACATATAGTGTGCACAACGATGAAGTCGATGTATCTTCATTTGCCTATTGTAATCGTTATACACCCTTCAATTTCGTCTTATACGGTCACTGCCATCGTATCTGCTTCAACTGTATGCATGTCAGATGCTGGACTGCAGAGTTACAGTGTAAACATGGTCGAAGTCGAAGTTTCTTGTTGTGCGAGTTGTGTGCGTCATACCCGCTCGAGAGTCGTCTCATATAGGCATCAGGAACTCGTCTGCTTCAATAGTATCCATGTGAGTTTATAGGACAGAGATATAGAGTGTGCACACCGATGAAGTCGATGTATCTTCATCTGCCTATTGTACCTGCTATATACCCTTCAAAGTCGTCTTATATGATCACTACGATCATATCTGATGCAACTGTATGCATGTCAGATGCTAGACTGCAGAGTGACAGTGTGAACATAGTCGACGTCCAAGTTTCTTGTTCTGCAAGCTGTGTGCGTTATACCTGCTTGGAAAGTGTCGCGTATGGTCATTGCGATTTTGTCTGCTTCAATATTGTCTATGTGAGATGATAGTATAGAGATATATAGTGTGCACAACGATGAAGTCGATGTATCTTCATTTGCCTATTGTACTCGTTATATACCCTTCAATGATGTCTTATACGGTTACTGTTATCGTATCTGCTCCAACTGTATGCAAGTCAGATGCTGGACTGCAGAGTTACAGTGAGAACAAAGTCAAAGTCGAAGTTTCTTGTTCTGCAAGCTGTCTGCGTTATACCCGCTTGAAAGTCGTCTTATATGATCAATGTGAACTTTTCTGCTTCAATTATGTCAATGTGAGATGATAGAATAGAGAGATATGGTGTGGAGAACGATGAAGTCGATGTATCTTCATTTGCCTATTGTATTCGTTATACACTTTTCAATGTTGTCTCATACGGTCATTGCCATCGTATCTGCTTCAACTGTATGCATGTCAGATGCTGGACTGCAGAGTTACAGTGAAAACATAGTCAAAGTCGGAGTTTAATGTCCTGCGAGCTGTGTGCGTTATACCCGCTCAGAAGTCGTCTAATATGGTCAATGCAAACTTGTCTGCTTCAATAGTGTCAATGTAAAATGGTAGGATAGAGAGATATGGTGTGCACATCGATGAAGTCGATGTATCTTCATTTGCCTATTGTACTCGTTATATACCCTTCGATGTCGACTCATAGGGTCACTGCGATCGTATATGCTTCATCTGTATGCATGTCAGATGCTTGACGGCAGAGTTACATTGTGAACATAGTCGGACTTTCTTGTTTTGCAAGTTGTGTGCGTTATACTCGCTTGGAAGTCGTCTCATATGGGCATCATGAACTCGTCTGCTTCAATGATACCCATGTGAGTTGATAGGATCGAGATATAGATTGTGCACACCGAAGAAGTCGATGTATCTTCATCTTCCTATTGTACTTGCTATATACCCTTCAAAGTCGTCTAATATGGTCACTACGATCATAACTGCTGCAACTGTATGCATGTCAGATGGTAGACTGCAGAGTGTCAGTGTAAACATAGTCGAAGTCGAAGTTTCTTGTTCTGCAAGCTGTGTGCGTTATACCTGCTCGTAAGTCGTCTCATATGGTCATTGCAAACTTGTCTGATTTAATAGTATCCATGTGAGATGATAGGATAGAAAGATATAGTGTGCACAACGATGAAGTTGATGTATCTCCATTTGCCTATTGTACTCGTTATATACAGTAGATATATATTAGGAATACGTGCACTCAGTCTAATCCACTTATATGCGGGTAAAGCGTGAGTCATCACAATGATGCGGATATAGTATGAGTTATCCGAATAATGCGGGTATAGTATGAGTCATCAGAATAATGCGGGCAGCAGATGCGGGTATCAGATGTTTGGTTTTGCAAATATGCGGGCAGCGGATGCGCATGCGGTTACCCCTCTACTGAACGATATGAAATCGGGTAAGAGCCAGCGTACTTTAGTTCAGTCTTGAGAGAGCCCCAGTCCTCGAGTCTCTCCAGCGGGTTAGGACCGGTGTATTCTAGTTCAGTCTTGAGCTTGTCTTAGTTTATACGTTTCTTCAACACGTTCGAGTTCAGTAAGTGATAATGAACTGCGGTTATTGTGACAATGAATTTTCTTCAACAAGCTCTTTATTCCGGCATGTACGCAAAAATTGCAGGAATAATCGAGATGTGAATGAACCACCGGCCAAGAAGATAAAGCCCAATAGTGCGGACGATCAGCAAGCATCTACTTCGAACAACACATTGTTCAACTATTTTCCTATGCAGGAACCTGATACTTAGGGTGCTGAAAATCAAAAAAGAGTAGATCAACCTGTTGAAAATAATTTGGGGGATGGGATAGTGAAACTTCGTTGTGCTCTCATGAACAGGATAGCCACCTATCGATTTTCCAGTGACAAAGCCCTCACCGATCTCCACGAATTTTTGCAGGAAGTGAAACCAAAAGTTCTGGCTGTTCTGACAGAATATTTGGGGACTCATCATAGCTTGAGGATAAATTTGGAACTTCTTGGATTGTATGTCATACCAGAGAAGAAACTATCTGATATTAAGTCCGTCAACACCAGAAATAAAACCCTGACAAAAGCATCAAACATTGAGCATTCCGGGCCGGCGTACCTCAGTGCTTCGATGCTTCAATATCGATTTACGTCGAGGTATCGATCGTGGGTTCGAGACCCACGAACGCAGACTTTTTCTGATGGCCTAAGAAAGTGTTTGGGATCACACGTTAAAAGGTAAGGCCCCCGTCATTCCTTGCTCGCACAAGTCTTTCGAAGACTTCTGAGGGTTGCTCGTAAGGGGGCAACCGAATGACGGATAGAACAATTTTAGAACAATTATGATGACCTCAAGGAAGAAATGATTGTGAAGGCGTCAGAGTTTCAAGAACGGGATTCTGGGTGGATATTGAAACATGCCATGTTTTTGGATGTGAATATTAATAAATTCTCATCAATTTCGGCCTCTTCATTCACCAAGCTGCCCAGAGCTATAGAATCCAAACATGTGGTTTTGAATATTCAAAATAAGGACAGAGCCTGCTTCGCATGGTCCATCAATGCTGCGATTTTTCCTGCAGACGATCATCCAATGAGAACGTCATCATATCCACATTACAATACCCTGTTGAATTTCCAAGGACTCGACTTTTCCATGGAATTGAAGGATATCCCAAAGTTCGAGCGACTCAACAATATCTCAGTTAATGTGTTCGGTCTTGAATCGTCTTTCGAGGATGAGAAGATGATAAATGAAATGATTGGACCTCTACATTTCATTTCGTGTCGTCAAGCAACACATGTGAATTTATTGCTTATAGCCGATAAGGTTGGCAATACACATTATTGTCTCATCAAGGACCTGGGCAAATTAGTGAAAACAAAAAATCGAAATGCAATAATGAAATATATATTTGCGATGGATGTCTACAATCGTTCGCTACAGTGGAGCAGTTGAGAGGCCATGAGGAGAATGATTGCAATCATATGAGCACAAAGATACCCACCACCAATTTAAAAATCGATAAACATGGTGAGTCAGTGCCTGAGAACATCCTCAAATTCACTAACTCCGAAAAACAATTGCCACCACCGTTTGTGATTTATGCTGACTTTGAAAGTTCACTCAAACCAATTCAACACAATGAACCCTGTGACGAGAAAACATTCTCAGTTAAAGTATGTGAACATGAACCATATTTGTTCGCGTTTTATGTAAAGTGTAATCTTGATGACCGTTATTCAAGGTCGGTACTTCCGGCGTTTTTGTGAGAAAATTGGATGAAACTGTTCAAGATTTATACACTAATCACCTGAAGGACGTTCGTGAAATGCATCCACTTACTGAGATAGAAAAGCAAACTATCCAAAATAGCACCACGTGCCATATATGTGAGAAGCCGTTCAAGGCAACAGATATCAAAGTTCGTGATAACTGCCACTACACAGGAAAATTTCGTGTAGCTGTCCAAAGTATTTGTAATTTGAACTACAAGACCTCGAAAACTATTCCTGTATTCTTTCACAACCTCACACATTATGACTCTCACCTTTTCATCAAGAAATTACCAACGAAAGGAGAAAAAATATCAGTGATAGCCCAAACTAAAGAAAAGTATATTTCGTTCTCAAAGTCAATATTGGTTGATAAATCTGAAGTGTCAAGAGCATTTGATGAATATATTCAGTTGAGATTTGTAGACTCTTTTCGATTTTTACCTAAATCTCTCGATAAACTCAGCAAAAATTTGGAGGTGCAACAGTGTAACGAGGTTCGAAAATACTTCCAAGATAGCAGACAATTTGATCTAATAAGACAGAAAGGGGTTTTTCCTTACAACTATGTGGACTCCTTGGAAAAATTGGAGGAAACCCAGCTACCGTCGAAAGAGAAGTTCCATAATGATTTAACCGGCGAATCACTTTCAGACATGGATTATTATAGAGCTATAGATGTGTGGAATACCTTCGAATGTGAAACATTGGGAGATTACGCCGATGTATATTTAAAATCCGATTGTTTGCTGCTAGCAGACGTGTTTGAGAATTTCAGAAAAGTATGCATGCAACAATATAAAGTAGATCCTGCCCACTATCTGACAGCTCCTGCGCTGAGCTGGAATGCCATGTTACATTATAAACAAATAGAATTTAAGCTCTTGACTGATATAGATATGATTTGTTTTTTCAAGAAGGGTATTCGATAAGGGGTGGCACAATGTAGCAAGACAGAAGCTGTGGCCAATGACAAATTTCTTTCAACCTTTGATCCTCAGAAACCAACATCATACATCATGTATTTGGATGCAACAAATTTATATGGAGCAAGTATGGCAAGTTATCTTCCAACAGGTGATTTCAAGTGGGTTGAGTCTGGGAATATCGAAAACTTTGACTGCCACGCGATTGAGGACGACGCATCAAAAGGATACGTTTTAGAAGTGGACTCGGAATATCCAGCCAGCCTACACCATGATCACAACGATTCACCATTTTGCCCAGAACAAATGATCACTCCAAAGATTAAGAGCGCCAAACTGATCCCTTATTTACGAAACAAATGCAAATACGTTATTCATTATCGAAATAAGTAGCAGTGTTTGAAATATGGTTTGAAACTAACGATAATCCATAGAATCTTGGAATTCTCCCAATCGGCGTGGTTGAGGCCTTATATTGACCTGAACACGCATCTTCGAAATTCCGCACTAAACGAATTTGAACGAGAACTTTTCAAATTATCAATAAATTCAATATTTGGAAAAATCGAGAACGAGAACTTTTCAAATTATCAATAAATTCAATATTTGGAAAAATCATGGAAAATGTCGACAAAAGAATTGACTTGAAACTTTGTTCACGCTGGGAAAATAAAAATAACTCGCTGGGAGCAAGGGCTCTGATAGCCAAACCACATTTCAAATGCAGCACAGAATTCAGTGAGAACTTGTTTGCAATCCAGTTGGAAAAGACTAGTGTTTGTTATGATAAACCGATGTATGTTGGATTTTCGGTATTGGATTTTTCGAAAACTATCATTTACGATTTTTTTTATGGATACATCAAAGCAAAATATGGTGATAAAGCAACATTATGCTACACCGATACGGATTCACTGATTCTAGAAATATTCACAGAAAATTTCTATAATGATATGGAAGAAAATATCCAATTTTTCGATTCGTCAAATTATCCCATAGACAATATACACCAAATCCCCAAATCAAAATCTGTTATAGGACGCATGAAAGACGAATATGCCTCAAGACCTATTAAATCTCTTTATGGTACTAGTGCGAAAGCTTACTGTGTTAAAGCAGGTGATGTGATGAAAAAAGCCAAAGGTGTCTCAAAAAACGTGATAAAAAACCAAATTCAGTTTTCAGACTATGTCAATATTGTAGAAAATGATGGAACAATATTACGTAAGATGTATATGTTCACTTCTTCTCTCCACACCATTCATACGGAATAAAGGAATAAAGTCGCTTTGTCATCTGCTGATGATAAGCGCTATAAAATTCCTTCTGATGTGAAAACTTTGGCATGGGGTCATTTGCTTATAACACCATGAGCTATCACTGGAACTTTAGATGGGTTTTTGGAAATAGCTCAAGATTTAATTGACGAGGAAGACTCTGACCAATAGTTTTCATGTGATTTCCATTTGTATATCGTAATTATGGATTATTATATGTTATTTTTGTGACATATGAAATAAAAATCATTATCGAGTGAATTTTTTTTATTACATTTATTCAATACAAAATATTGATATTATCCACATCGCTCGAGGCCCCATCTACAAACATGACAGCTTGATTGTGCTTGAGGAAGGCCGTCTACATGATCTCTCCATTCAGGGCGATTGAAGTGGACAAAGCATGGTAGCTGGATACGAAGTTCGGAATTCTCTGTATATTATGATGACAGTTTGTCCTATGCATAAAGAAGTTCCATCGGACCTACATTTTTAATAAGATAATGTAGTGGGGAATTCTGGAGCTCTTCTTCGGTAAAATCGTACAATTTTTCATTTCGGTTTCGGTGTTTATTCATGAGTTCGGTCAATAAACAGTTAGGACAATCTTTAGACATGTTGTAACAATGAGGTTGAACAGCAACAATGATGCACACACTGCTGTGTAGTACGTAACTCAATCGACTATTCTGAATTCCGCATCATCCTTCATTATATTTATATCATGGTGTAGTGGGGGGGGGGGAAGGGATTTAGTTCACACCAGTCAGAATCAATGATGGAGCCACTGCCCTTTCGCAATTGCAACTTGTACATAGTGCTATTGGTGAGTATGAGTGATTTGAGAGTTGAAACATTATTTATTGTAGTTGATTCCATTCTTGCCCATTTAGAAGGCCAACTTCCATTTCGTGTACCATTACTATCGAAACATATGAATACTTCTCTTATATTATGAGGTTGTGCGATATAGAGGAAGCCTTGAAGAATCACTTGTAAAACTAAACATTGTGGTGTTATCATGGTCACAAATTCTGACATACTTAAATTATTATTTACTTTCAAGCCATATTTATTGAACACGTCATACCCGCAACTGCTACCCGCATGTTTGTAAAACCAAACATCTGGTGGATATCTTTGCGAGAATGTGTGACGACCGCATATTCAGTAAAATCTTGAAAAAATAAAACAAACTGATTTTGATATTATACTTTATTGCATAAAAAAATTTTCATACAAATAAAAAACATTTGTTAATGCACACATGCAATTTGAATTCGTATGATAAAAACATCTTGGTTTGGACTGTTGTAAAATAGGTTGTTCATCGAACTCAACTACTGGAACAGAAGTGAACCGTCGAATATATTCAGCTTTCTTCCTTCCTTTGATATGTATCAGATCGACTCCATCACATAGACTTTTCATGATATTTCCAAACTGATGCAACGGTGTGTATCCTTCGGTCCACTCTATACAGTGAAAATTACGAACCAGCCAATTAGCCTGCTTTTGTAAATTCGGAGGTAAAAAGTTAAGTGGAAATGATGGTTTGAAAATATAATGGCGAATTTTCACTCCATCGAAGGCTGCAAACTCTTTGACAATGAATTTGTTATTTCTTATCTTGAATCCTTGCACATCTATGATTAAACTCATATCGTAATATTCGAGAAATTTTTGAAAACTGATTGCTTGGTAGAGTACAATTCTATCAGCCTTTTCAGTATCTCTATGTTTTCCATATGTTTCCTCAGACGTAATTCATAACTGGATAACATTTCATCAACTGAATGAGAGAGAATATGCTTCTCGATATATGACAAAAATCTGATCATGCGCATTAAAGCTGCTTCACTATTTTCGTTAGAGGGTTATAGGAATATTCTTTTTCATGTAGAACGAGACAAAAAGCAGTGGTTTCCTTTGGAGTATTACTACCAGTTTCAAATTCAACCCGCATCACTATTGATCCTGTTTGGATGACTTCTTTCTGTCGTGAACAATCAATGTGAACAATTGGTGCTTTATCTTTGAACTCTTTTGGGGTCGATATCGGCTCGTTATTTTTCAGATGATAGTAATTTTCTTGAAAGTTTGAGTACATCTCATAACGTGTAGCATACTTGTTGTTTTTGAAATCTAAATGTGAATCATTGTATGGATATCTTTCAGAATTGAGGAACACTCTAATATTGGTGAGGTCGATATGATCAAACTTACTCATATCACTCGTTATTTTCCCTATTCTACTAGTTTGAAATGCTATTATTACATGTCTAGGCGTTTCAACCTTGGTAGTGGCCTTAACTGGCCTTGTATGTCTATTTGATTCACTTAAAGATGGATACTCAAACAACTCCCAGCTCCTGAACCTAATTGGAAGTTCAATACTTTTATTAGTGATTTTCGTGATTCGAAGTTGTTCTTGAATGCTTGGAGTTATGTGGGGAACTCTCCAAAATACTTTTGTTAGCTCTACTTTTGGTTTTTCTGAATCATTTATGCTAGTTACTGCATCTAAATCATTACTAGATCTGATTGAGACTAATTCTTGCCGCATGTTTACTATTATTCTCCTGAAATCTTCAAAGAACCCAGCGAACATTCTCAAAGGAAAACACACGTTGAATCATCGACCGTTAGTACCAACTAGAATTTTTTCTTGGTTCGATATTTTGGGGAACCACCCCGCATTTCGCATAGAGACGCTTTCGTTTTCATTTAGTGATAGATAATTTTTCAATGTTGATGTTGATCCCAAATTCCTCACTGAATCAATCACAATACCGTTCAATTCATATCGAAGTTCTCGGAAGAGAAATGCTATTGCATTATTGATGAATTTTAGTTTTGTTGGAACGGCACTTTTATCATCTAGCAGGGTACCTTCTATGTATAGATAACTGTTACATGGTAATGTGAAGGCTTCAAGGTCAGCAATTGGTACTCTAATTTCATCGTTATAATTAAGGTTTCCAGCGATGTATGGCTGATATGTATGAAACTGATAGTCTTCAATTGTAGTATCACTGAAAGGCTGACCTGTGATATTCAATAATTCCATTATTTCAAAACTTCTTATCCAAGAGATATCAAAAACTGACGATTCTCTTATGTTAATATTCTGGAGGTCTTCTTCATACTAGGACGTCTCTTTCCATTGTCTTGTCTTTTATAGTATTGTTCAGGGGAGTAAAACGGTGTTGAAAGAAAGAATCTCCACACCATGATCAAAGATCCTTCTTCCGAAGGTGAAGTCGAACGGTGATTTCTTCTTCACGGAAATCTATGATATTTCCTGATTGATTGATAATTTTCACAGTTATATTGTTGATAGTCTTCACGGAAACTGGATAATACAGGATCGTAACAGATGATTCGATGATCTTGTATCCAGTGGGAACTTTGACATTGAACTGATGAATTAAATGAACTGATTCACCATTTGAATAGCTTCCGATGGCCAAGTTACAATCTATACAGATAGTATTGACATTGAGAATCTTGACCTGGTGGTCCGAAACACTTTTTTCATCGGCATTCAGCATTCGTTTTCTGAATCCAAGTAGTGATCCAATTGTGTTGTCCACTCCAAAATTGATTCGACGATTAGTTTTTATAGTCACCTTGGAAGTATTCAAATCAGGTGTAATTCAAAGAACTGCTTGGTTGTCTTTATCATTCATAGCATTTTGAATAACGTTTGCTAGATCATCAATTCTATATGATCCAGTAGGAATTTCAAATCTATATCTATCGTTCTCACCCCAAAACGAAGATATTATTCGTATTATCAATATTTGGTATTGAGTTGAAACTGTCAAAATTAGCTAACCCAATTTCATATTCGTTTTCATCATTCAAATATATTGGAGGATTAAAATCGTAAGTAAGAATCGATGAACAGCCACTTGAAGTAAAAGTCAAAGACATATGGTTTCACTGAAAGTTTAATTTCAAATGACGCTCCATTTCACAAATTCTGGTTATATAAAAATAGTAAACAATGTTGCCCACATTGATATGAATTGAATGATTGTACTGAATCATAATTGAATATAATATCATTGTTGCGACCGTCGCTTGAAAAATATTGAATCAGTTCTAAAGGTGGAGATAAATCTCCATAATTATTGAAATAAACTATTTCATTATCGCGCTTAATATTAGCAGTCCAATGTGTTCCTCCACCTTCATTCGAATCTAGATTCAAAATTCCAGACTGGTTCTTTCTTATTTTTTCAGGAAGGGTATCTCTCATGAAAATTCCCCTAAAGTATGGTATTTTTAGAATTCTCACATATTTGCGCAAGTCAATATTAGTCAGTGGTCGGCGAGGTAGCTTCATCGGGAGTTTTTTGCGTATGGCTTCAAATACATGCCATAGCCCTTATATGGTCTCAAATATAGCTCTTTTCCAGTAGCTGTCTTCTCCATTTCTCGATTATGTCGCTGTTCTTCAGCTAGTCGTTCTCGATCAGCTTTCGAATCATTAACCGCTTTGGCGATACCCGCGGCAACTCCACCTACTGCTCCAAGTGCTCCTAGAAGTGGGAGTAGAAATGGTAGAAATTCTCCAATTCTAGGCGCTGGAATGATTCTTTGTTTTTTAGTTTTTTTCGTAGGTCGCTTGGCCAATAGATTCAAAGCACCATCTTTTTTATTCCGTGATACCTCTTTTTTCTCACCCACGCCAGCATCAGATGCCTCAAAACGCTGTGCAGCTAGTTCGGCCAGACGCCAATCAGCAATATTTCTATGTTGTATGTCTTTGAAATTCGACTAAGCTATATCGTGTTGTTTGCAAGCCTCATCTAGTTCGTTAACACCTTTATCGCCTCTCAGTAGTCTTTTTTTAAGTTGAGTCCCAGGTCCACAATAAATTTATCCTGGCACATGACGTTCTATTGGAAGCTCATTGATTAAAGTATTGAGGAGTCCTCGACCTTTCCGTTTTACGCTTCGACAACGACTGACTGAGTTATTCCTTCGTTTCATTTTATAATGTTCAGAACACTGTCGGTTGAATAATAACTGATTTGCTATATGAATTCCTTTATATATAGAACTGAAACATGTTCGGTAGTGTCAGTTCCATGGATGTGCCTGCATAATGAAGATTCGAAAGCAGACATTCTCTCTACCAATCACAAATCATGATGAAATCGCTTACGAGAGTGAATTCAGGAAACACGGAATTTTGTTCGGTGGCCAGTCAAAAAGAGGTTTACTAGTAGGATCTAGCGGATCGGGAAAAACGAATGTAATGATATCCTTAATTGAACATCCAAATGGTCTCCGTTTCGAAAATATTTATTTGTATTCTAAATCACTCCATCAGCCAAAATATTTATATCTGAGGACATTATTGACACCGTTGAAAGAAATAGGCTACATGGAATATAGTGACAAAGATGATATAATTGCACCAGAGAATATTCGAGATAATTCCATTATAATATTTGACGATGTTCCTAGCTGTGACCAAGATTTGATGAAAAGTTACTTTTGCTTTGGACGACATAGAAACACAGATTGTTTCTATTTGTATCAAACTTATTCTGCCGTTTGCAAACAATTTATTCGAGATAATTCGAACTTGATTATTGTCTTTCAACAAGACATGACCAATTTGAAACACATTCATGATGACCATGTGAATATTGATATGTCCTCAACAATTTAAAGAACTTTGCGCACTCTGCTGGGGCGAAAAATTGAGCTCGGGTAGATACCGCAAAGGGTTCGATGAGTCCATTCATATATAAATGGAATCATTTTCGAATCATGTTTATTCATGATGAATAATTGCACGGTAGCGGAGCTATTGAAAACACGGAAGGCTTTGAAAAAAAAATATAGAACCTTGAAAGTCGATATTGTGAAATCTCAATCTGATTTAGAGAAAACCTATCAGCCTATTACGCAACCTCTCAAAGAATTACTCGCAACCATTGGTAAATCTGATCAAGGAACGTTTGTAAAAAATGAGCCGAAACGTGAATTTAAAGAAGAGTATTACCGTACGGCCCCAACTATGGATTTGGACGATGAAGAAACATTTCTACACGACCCCTCATTAGTAAGACCAGAATATGGGGAAAGTTTCTCTGAAGGAACAATTGGATTCAATGGCGCAACATGAGAGATATTTAGAACAATTCAATTCTCCACTACCTAGGGCATATATTGACGATAAAATACTGGATACTGAAAATGCTTTTGATGATACTTTTGGTGTTTATTTTGATCCGTTCACAAAGAAATATTCTATTGGTGATTCAACAATAGATTTTAACGACCCTGATTTCATTATAAATGGTACTTTGAAATATAAGGGTACTCCTGGATTATATGAGCTCATGTTCAAAATATATCCTACTGGTATGAAAAACAGTGATATAGATCAGTATATTGATATAGGTTGAAGAACCAAGACACATTATTCAGGCTATAATCCTGTGAAAGGGCTATCTACATCAAATTCGCAAAAATTCATTGACATTATCAAACCAATAATCACTATGCTACATTTCATGAATTTGGAGAAAACTGTAAAAAAAAGACCTCTAAGCCCACATCAATACCTTCAGTTGTTTGAGGGCAACCAAAGAGACCAAGAAGTGGTTCCACTCCTTCAATCATAACGACAAGAAGCCGAACATAACAGGGAGGAAAATTAACCATGATGCAACTGACCAAAAAACCTGCGGAATATAAATATTTTAACGACTTTAATGAATCAGTAGATAGACTAAGGCTTCTGATTGCTTCTGAATCAGCTGGTGATACTGGTCACAATAATGAGATTATTTCTATTATTGAAGAGCTGAGGGGAAGCAAGATCATAAAATAGATTGATAGTTATTATTTTGATTCATTCTGATTATAGCACTGTGACGATGCCGATCGATAAGTTTGGAAGACATCTTTTTAACGAAAACCGAAATCCTAGCACATCTCCAGAAGAACCATTATTGGCATCAACGCAGCCTATACAGTTACAATCACCTTTCTATATCTGTCAACCAATATCTTACCATAGTAAATGTATGATTACTATTCGTGGATCGGGTTCAGGTCAACAAGTTCCAGGAATGGTGAAAAAACAACTGGGTCTTCTTACAAGAAACCAATAGTGGATCATATGTCTTTCCGGTATCTAGAAAGATTGAGGAAATTGATGTTTCACCAAAGGATACAACAATAATGTTGGGGGATAATGACATACAGGTGAAAGAATTGATAGAAAAAGAGATAAATGAAGGTGACACGATCTCATTTGCCTCTATCAGAAGAGATCGATTGGGTTCATTGTATGCTCAAATAGTGCTTCAGTGCCCATTAACTAAGAATGAGTTGTGTCGAAGAATCAGTCGTAAACGAATTACATAAGCCTGCTAGGAAAACATTCAGAAGACGTCGAGTGATAGTGGAAGGTTTGAATGACTTGTATCAGGCTGATCTAGTTGAAATGATACCCTACGCAAAAATTAATAAAGGATACCGCTACATATTAGTTGTAATCAATGTTTTTAGAAAATTGGTATGGTTAAGACGGGTAAAACGTAAAAATGCAAAAGATGTCACAGAAGCAATAAGAGATATCCTTGATGAAGTTGAAATCAAACCTAAGAATATTCAAACCGATATGGGGAAAGAATTCTAAAACAAAGATTTCAGATCGTTGATGGAATCTCTCAACATAAATCACTATAGTACATTTTCAAATCTGAAAGCTAGTGTAGTTGAGCGGGTGAATCGCACTTCAAAGAATTTAATGTGGAAGGAATTCAGTTTGCAGGGTACTTATAAGTGGTTGAATATTCTCAAGGAAATAGGGGATGTATATAATAACACAAAACACAGCACAATTGGAATGAAACAAAAAGATGTAAATTCTGGCAATGAAACTACATTACTGAAAACTGTATATAGTCGTTTGAAAACAATTGATCCTAGAAAGAATAAATTCAAAGTAGGCGACTTTGTAAGAATAAGCAAGTTCAGAGAAGCATTTTCGAAATCGTATCAGCCTTATTGGTCCAATGGAGTGTTCAGAATTTGACGTGTGAAATGGGCAAACCCAACTACTTACTTGCTAGAAGATCAGAATCGAGAAGAAATTCGGGGAGGTTTCTACAACGAAGAGCTTCAGAAAGTGAAATATCCCAACATCTACTTGGTTGAAAATGTTTTACAGCGACGTGGAAACAAAATTCGTGTCAAGTGGCTAGGCTTAGATAATTCTCATGATTCATGGATTGATGAAAAGGAACTTTTGTGAAATACATTAATTTATAATTTATATATTTTTTGGAATAAAACAATCATTCAGAGTATAGGCAATTTTATTGAGTAATTCCTAGGGGGTACAATTATTCGTATGCTAATTTCTATTGTACATTATTCAGGTCTTCAGGAAAAACGTCAGGGTATATGTGGATGGATTCTGATACTAAACTGATATTTTCACTAATTGGGTTCTCCTGAGGCCTGACAAGATTGAGCGCATTGTTCAATACATCTCCATCTTGATTTTCAAGAGCTCTCTGCAGAACTGTGAGGTAATTCGTAAACTGCAGTCTTCCCAACATTTCCACTTGATATTTGATGGGTGGCAATAAAGTCCACAACTTGCAAATGGATTCATAACCCAAGTGGATATGGATGTTATTTCTCTGGATCTTAACAACACTTGTTTCCGAAATTTTTATAAAGTATATCTGAAATGATTCGCCATCTAACGATTCTGGATGGTCAGTAGGATGGAAATAGTTTGTTATGATTTCTTGGTATCTAAGGAAATCTATCCACTCACGATTATTGGAAGTGATAGCATCATTCTTGATTCCTGATATCTGTATGCTTGGTTTGAATCCAAAGTCGTAGGATAATCCTATGGAAACGTGCTTGCTTCTCGATTCATTCAAGGAAATTTTCTTTCTCCCAGCAATAGTGCTTTATGTTTGTTTTGTTGTTGTTCTTCCAGATTGTAGCGTACTTCTGAAGGATCGGTAGAAACATGTGTATAGTAGCTATGTACATCCGAATTCACTGTTTGCGTTAGATAAATCCATTTCAGAATATTTGTTTTCACAACTGAAATACGGAAACTAAGTGAAGAATCTGAGTGTGATACGTTATAAACCATTTAATTTGAGTGGTGAGGGTATGATAACCGAATCATTACATTAATTAATATAAATCGGGCGATATTCCCAAATACTTCTTAATCAGAGATAATTGAATTAGTCTGATGATTCATAAGGTACACCTGCTTTCTTTAATTGTAGATGATTTAATTACATTGGTGACTCATTGCAAACATGTGTTATCTTGATCGAACATGATTGACTTAGTCTGATGACTCATATAGTGCGCCTGCTTTTTCTTGATCGAACATGATTGAATTAGTCTGATGACTCATACATACCACATGTTTTCTTCTTTATTGGAGATGACATTAATATTGAAAGTAAGCACAGTTCATTCCAATAAACATGTATTCACGAACTGTTTTAATCTTCATGACCCTCCATTCTTCAACATACAGTAGATATAATTTTCTGTTTGGTGTAAATATTATGAATTCGGTCCTGCCCTACTGTAAAAATCGATATGAAATAATAGGGGCCTCCTTTTCGTGCAGAATTGTACAACTCATGCCCTCTGTTATGGAAATGCTCCGACAGAAAGAGAAAACCATCATTCTGTTCATGGTTTCACAGAGAAAATTGAATATTCACCCTCGTTTGGCTCGATGCGTTAGACCAGAAATCACGCATAAGTATTTCAGAAATCTTCTTCGGTCGTCTGTGGTTGAATATGTGTACAATTATTCTCGGTTTTCTCAAATTTATAGGGAGTGATACAGGTACGAATTGATAGAAATGTAAGTTAGTCAACTCGATCAGTAGTGGGAGTGTGTGGTATTTCAGTGGATTATTCCAAGTGTATCGGGAGTGACACCGGATTAACAGGACGCTAACTGATAGAAATGTGAGTTAGTCAACTCGATCGGTGGTGTGTAGTGTGTGTGGTGTTTCGGTGGATTATTCCAAGTGTATCGGGAGTGACACCGGATTTATAGGACGCTAACTGATAGAAATGTGAGTAAGTCAACTCGATCGGTAGTGTGTGGTGTGTGGTGTTTCGGTGGATTATTCCAAGTGTATCGGGAAGTGATACAGGACACAAACTAATAGGAGTGGGAGTAACTTCTTCATTTGCCTATTGTACCCATTATATACCTTTCGAAGTCGTCTCATACGGATATCGTCATCGTATCTGCTTCAACTGTATGCATGTCAGAGATTCTAGACAGCAGAGTCACAGTGTGAATATGGTCGAAGTCGAAGTTTCTTGTTATGCAAGCTGTGTGCATTATTCCCGCTCGAAACCCTATATGGTCACTTTAATCGTATTTGCTACAACTGTTAGCATGTAAGATGCTAGACGGCAGAGTTACAGTGTGAACAAAGTCGAAGTCGAAGTTTCTTGTTGTGCAAGTTGTGTTCGTTATACCCGCTTGGAAGTCGTCTCATATGAGCATTGTGGACTCGTCTGCTTCAATAGTATCCATGTGAGATGATAGGATAGAGAGATGAAGTGTGCACAACGATGAAGTTGATGTATCGCCATTTGCCTATTGTACTCGTTATATACCATTCGAAGTCGTCTCATACGGATACTGCCATCGTATCTGCTTCAACTGTATGCATGTCAGATGCTAGACTGCAGAGTTTTTGTGTAAACATAGTCGTAGTCGAAGTTTTTGTTCTGCAAGTCGTGTGCGTTATACCCTCTTGAAAGTCGTCTTATATGGTCATTGCGAACTTGTCTGCTCCAATAGTGACTATGTCAGATGATAGGATAGAGAGATATAGTGTGCACAACGAAGAAGTCGATGTATCTTCATTTGCCTATTGAACGCGTTAAATACTCTCCAGAGTCGTCTCATACGGTCACTGCCATCGTATCTGCTGCATGTCAGATGCTAGACTGCAGAGTTACAGTGTAAACATAGTCGAAGACGGAGTTTTTTGTTCTGCAAGCTGTGTACGTTATAACTGCTTGGGAGTCGTCTTATATGGTCAATGTGAACTTTTCTGCTTCGATAGTGTCCATGTGATATCATAGAATATAGAGATATAGTGTGTTCGACGATGGATTCGATGTATCCCCATTTGCCTATTGTACTCGTTATATTTAAAAAAAAAAAATTGTTTTATCCGTCATTCGGTTGCCCCCTTACGAGCAACCCTCAAAAGTCTTCGAAAGTCTTGTGCGAGCAAGGAATGACGGGGGCCTTACCTTTTAACGTGTGATCCCAAACACTTTCTTGGGCCATCAGAAAAATTTCTGCAGTCGACGGGGATCGAACCCACGACCGGCAAGCGAATGCGAATTAGAATATAGACACTCTGTCCGCACGGCTACCTGGCCACCCTTCAAAGTCGTCTCATGCGGTCACTGCCATCGCATCTGCTTCAACTGTATGCATGTCTGGACTGCAGAGTTACAGTGAAAACATAGTCGAAGTCAGAGTTCATTGTCCTGCAAGCTGTGTGCGTTATACCCGCTCAGGAGTCGTCTAATATGGTCAATGCAAACTTGTCTGCTTCAATAGTGTCAATGTGAGATGATATGATAGAGAGATATGGTGTGCACAACGATGAAGTCGATGTATCTTCATTTGCCTATTGTACTCGTTATATACCCTTCAACAATGACTTATACGGTCACTGCAATCGTATATGCTTCATCTGTATGCATGTCAGATGCTTGACGGCAGAGTTACAGTGTAAACATAGTCGGAGTTTCTTGTTTTGCAAGTTGTGTGCGTTATACTTGCTTGGAAGTCGTCTCATATAGGCATCATGAACTCGTCTGCTTCAATAATACTCATGTGAGTTGATAGGATCGAGATATAAATTGTGCACACCGAAGAAGTCGATGTATCTTCATCTGCCTATTGTACTTGCTATATACCCTTCAAAGTCGTCTAATATGGTCACTACGATCATAACTGCTGCAACTGTATGCATGTCAGATGGTAGACTGCAGAGTGACAGTGTAAACATAGTCAAAGTCAAAGTTTCTTGTTCTGCAAGCTGTGTGCGTTATACCTGCTTGTAAGTCGTCTCATATGGTCATTGCGAACTTGTCTGATTCAATAGTGTCCACGTAAGATGATACGATAGAGAGATATAGTGTGCACAACGATGAAGTTGATGTATCTCCATTTGCCTATTGTACTCGTTATATACAGTAGATATATATTAGGAATCCTGGACCATGCATCACGGCATCAGACAGCCAATCAGAGCACTCCATTCAATTCCCGCTAATTATTCAATCACCCCATGAAGGAAAGCACCCTATGATCTAATTCATTAACCATTAAGTACTTGAGAACACGTGCACTCAGTCTAATTCACTCATATGCGGGTAAAGCGTGAGTCATAACAATGATGCGGGTATAGTGTAAGTCATCCGAATAATGCGGGTATAGTATGAGTCATCAGAATATTACGGGCAGCAGATGCGGGTATCAGATATTTGGTTTTGCAAATATGCGGGCAGCGGATGCGCATGCGGATACCCCTCTACTGAACGATATGAAATTGGGTTAGAGCCAGCGTACTTTAGTTCAGTCTTGAGCGAGCCTCAGTCCTCGAGTTTCTTCAGCGGGTAAGGACCGGTGAATTCTAGTTCAGTCTTGAGCTTGTCTTAGTTTATACGTTTCTTCAACACGTTCGAGTTCACTAAGTGATAATGAAGTGCGGTTATTGTGGCAATGAATTTTCTTCAACAAGCTCTTTTTTCTGGCATGTACGCAAAAATTGCAGGAATAATCGAGATGTGAATGGACCACCGGCCAAGAAGATGAAGTCCAATAATGCGGACGATCAGCAAGCATCTACGTCGAACAACACATTGTTCAACTATTTTCCTATGCAGGAATCTGATACTCATGGTGCTGAAAAGCGAAAAAGAGTAGATCAACCTGTTGAAAATAATCTGGGGGATGGGATAGTGAAACTTCGTTGCGCTCTCAAGAACAGGATAGCCACCTATCGATTTTCCATTGACAAAGCCCTCACCGATCTTCACGAATTTTTGCAGGAAGTGAAACCAAAAGTTCTGGCTGTTCTGACAGAATATTTGGGGACTCATCATAGCTTGGAGATAAATTTGTAACTTTTCGGATTGTATGTCATACCAGAGAAGGAACTATCTGATATTAAGTCCTTCAACACCAGGAATAAAACCCTGACAAAAGCATCAAACATTGAGCACGATTATGATGACTTCAAGGAAGAAATGATTGTGAAGGCGTCAGAGTTTCAAGAACAGGATTCTGGGTGGATATTGAAACATGCCATGTTTTTGAATGTGAATATCAATAAATTCTCATCAATTTCGGCCTCTTCATACATCAAGCTGCCCAGAGCTATAGAATCCAAACATGCGGTTTTGAATATTCAAAATAAGTACAGAGCCTGCTTCGCATGGTCCATCAATGCTGCGATTTTTCCTGCAGACGATCATCCAATAAGAACGTCATCATATCCACATTACAATACCCTGTTGAATTTTCAAGGACTCGTCTTTTCCATGAAATTGAAGGATATCCCAAAGTTCGAGCGACTCATATATCTCAGTTGATGTGTTCGGTCTTGAATCGTCTTTCAAGGATGGAAAGATGATAAATGAAATAATTGGACCTCTACATTTCACTTCGTGTCGTCAAGCAACACATGTGAATTTATTGCTTATAGCCGATAAGGTTGGCAATAAACATTATTGTTTCATCAAGGACCTGGGCAAATTATATCATATTTGCGATGGACGTCTACAATCGTTCGCTACAGTGAAGCAGTTGAGGAGCCATGAGGAGGATGATTGCAATCATATGAGCACAAAGATACACACCACCAATTTGAAAATCAATAAATATGGTGAGTCAAGCCTTAGAACATCCTCAAATTCACTTACTTTGAAAACAATTGCCACCACCGTTTGTGATTTATGCTGACTTTGGAAGTTCACTCAAACCAATTCAACACAATGAACCCTGTGACGAGGAATCATTCTCAGTTAAAGTATGTGAACATGAACCATATTCGTTCGCGTTTTATGTAAAGTGTAATATCGATGACTGTTATTCAAGGTCGGTACTTCATCGCGGTGCTGATGCTGCCGGCGTTTTTGTGAGAAAATTGGATGAAACCGTTAAAGATTTATACACTTATCACATGGAGGACGTTCGTGAAATGCATCCACTTACTGAGATAGAGAAGCAAACTTTCTAAAATAGCACCACGTGCCATATATGTGAGAAACCGTTCAAGCCAACAGATATCAAAGTTCGTGATAACTGCCACTACACAGAAAAATTTCGTGCAGCTGTCCATAGTATTTGTAATTTGAACTACAAGACCCCGAAAACTATTCCTGTATTCTTTCACAACCTCACAAATTAGGACTCTCACCTTCTCATCAAGAAATTAGCAACGAAATGAAAAAAAATATCAGTGATAGCCCAAACTGAAGAAAAGTATATTTCGTTCTCAAAGTCAATATTGGTTGATAATTCTGAAGTGTCAAGAGCATTTGATGAATATATTCAGTTGAGATTTGTAGACTCTTTTCAATTTTAACTAAAATCTCTCGATAAACTCAGCAAAAATTTGGAGGTGCAACAGTGTAACGAGGTTCGAAAATACTTCCAACATAGCAGACAATTTGATCTAATAAGACAGGAAGGGGTCTTTCCTTACAACTATGTGGACTCCTTAGAAAAATTGGAGGAAACCCAGCTACCGTCGAAAGAGGAGTTCCATAATGATTTAACCGGCGAATCACTTTCAGACATGGATTATAATAGAGCTATACAGGGTGTTTTTGAAATTGGGGTAATGAATGAGATGGGTAATAGAACATGAAAAGACGAAACGAAATGATCAAATACATTTTTGTCAAAAAAATTATTTTGGAAGATATTGCCATATCAAGTTTCGCAGCAACTTTTGAGAATATCTTCCCAGAGGTTAACGGCCCGACACAAATGCGTAATGCGAATGCCGACCGACTGCATTTGACCCATATAATCAAGGGTTCGACAACAGATGCGCGCAATGTTGCCGGACGTTCAATATTTATCTAAGATTAAAAAAAACAATTCCAGATACGATCGAAATAAGACATAAAAGAAGAATCTTACGAAAATAAAGAAGATAGTAATTGACGGTATGTCTGGAAAGGGTTATCTACAGTACGAGCAGGCAAGTTTCAGGCTGACGCCAAAGGGAAGGCAAACGCCTATTTTTGACATGTACCTAATTTCAAACTTCTCAGAACTGACGGAATTTTTAAAATGTCTCAGTCACTTCACGTAACAGTTGCGTGAGTTAAGATATTACATAACTGATGATGAATTGTTCATTTTAACACCAGTTATGAAATGAAAATATGGATGGACGAAGAAAATAGTGCATTTTGAGCTTCCTCCTCGATATCACTTGGAAAATCTGAACTTGAATCAGCCTTTTTCCACTAATGTAAATATCAAACGAGTCTATTTCTTGAATTTCGTCGATGATTTGTGACCATATTATTGTTTGACGGCTACTTCAAAGTGACGGGCGAAGCTAACTTGCATACTGAGAGCAATAAGTTTTTTACATAATCGGTAGAACTATTTCTGTTCAAGCGGATTTTTTTTAATTAAAATCAGAAAAAATATTGCACGTAACACGTTAGAAAACGCATTTTGTCTAACTCTGTGTTTTGTGGGATCTCGCTTCGCTCGTACTGCAAAATTCCATTGTCACTCAAAATGACGCGTCACTGGTTACATGAATATCTATTCCAAATGTTATTTACAACGTGTTTCAGGCAACTTGCTACTTTCTCTACTGAATTGACAATCAAACTACAAAAGAGGATACCCACATCAAAATCAGTTTGAAAAATTATTCGTTTTTGTGCAAAGAGCTCTTCAATCATACATTAGAGGGATATTTTGTACTTCCAACATTCACTCCATTGAATTGTAATTTGGATGTTTTCATCACCATCTTTCACATAATTATCTTGTCAATGAAGAAATAGGAAAACCCAAAAGCAGGTAATAAGTGCGGTGTACTTATTATCCAAACGGAAGTGTCGCCACGGGTAAGATTATGAGCTTTTAATATGAATTTAATGTAATATGAATGAAGTATGACCTAGAATTTCGGATTTTGACAGATTCCATTCTTCAGTCGGTCGGTTAACTACCTAGTGATTTTTTTTCGCTGTGCTCTGTGTAAGACTATGAAAACATTTTAGTTTCATTTGTGCAACGAATTTGTGCATTGTGCTTGTATTTAATAATTTTGGTTCCTCGAAATGGCAAACGCCCACGTGTATGGAAATAACGAACTGAAAGATATGCTCCTAATTTATGGCGAAACGCAACAAAATTCTGAAGCAGCCTCCCGCCTTCATGCAGAACGGTTTCCTAATCGTGTTCATTCCCGTGGTCGCAGGTTTGTCGCACTTGCTCAGAGAGCCCGCGATACAGGTGAAATATTCACTCACAGAGGCCGAGATGCCGGCAGGAATAGACCTCTCAGAATTATAAATATGGAACAACAAATTTTGGACATTTTTGAAAACGATCCAACCTCAAGTACCCGCAGCATTGGTCGTCAGTTAGGTGTTTCGAATAAAGTTGTCTGGCGGACTTTGAATGAGGACATGCAGCATCCCTTCCATTATCAGCGTGTGCAGTCATTGCAGCTCGAAGATTATCCACGAAGGATACAATTTTGTGAATGGATACTAGGTCAACATGAAGTCAATCCAAATTTCCTGAATGAAATTCTTTTCACTGATGAGACAACATTCACCGAAATGGTATTTTCAATCATCATGATTATCACCACTGGGCAGTTGAAAATACACATGTGACTAAGCAAACTGATTTTCAACATCGCTTCTCTATCAATCTATGGGGTGGAGTAGTGAACGGAGTTTTAATTGGACTTCATGAGTTGCCGCCAAGACTGAATGGACTTCCCTATTCAGAATTTTCACAACATGATCTAGATACTCTTTCAGAAGATTTGCCATTGGGACTCAGACAAACAATGTTTTTTATGCATGATGGAGCTCCTAGCCATTCCTGTGCAATAGTTCGGGAATTTTTGAACGGCGAATTTCCACAAAAATGGATTGGTCGGGGAGGGCCTGTACCGTGGCCACCACGCTCCCTGGATCTGAATGTGATGGACTTTTTTGTGTGGGGTTTTTTGAAAAATTTGGTTTATGCACCACCGTTTCGGAATATCGAGAACCAAGTGATTTTAAGAGAAAAAATATACAATGCGGTTCAAGTAATGCGACAACAAGGTAGTTTTCAGCGGGCTTGTGAATCATTACTACGCCGTGCGAGACTCTGCATAGAAATGGGTGGCGCTAATTTTGAACACCTGTTGTGAACTAAAACCGGTGCTTCTCAAGAAACAGTGGATGAAAGGATAAAAACATAAGCTGGCAACAGTGCCGAAGTAGTGCGAGAGAGCCTCGAAGACAGCTCTCTGTACAACGGAACCAAACCAGTGCTTTTTAAACTATGGTGAGTAAAATGATCAATATTTTGAAAATTTTCGTTAGCTCTAGAAATGTTTTTTATTGCTATTCATTGTGTCATAATGTGTGATCGGACACCCCATTTCATTTATTACCCCAATTTCGAAAACACCCTGTAGATGTGTGGAATACCTCCGAATGTGAAACATTGGGAGATTACGCCGATGTATATTTGAAATCCGATTGTCTGCTGCTAGCAGACGTGTTTGAGAATTTCAGAAAAGTATGCATGCAACAATATAAACTAGATCCTGCCCACTATCTGACAGCGCCTGCGCTGAGCTGGGATGCCATGTTACGTTATACACAAATAGAACTTCAGCTCTTGACTGATATAGATATGATTCATTTGTTCAAGAAGGGTATTCGAGGAGGGGTGGCACAATGTAGCAAAAGAAAAGCTGTGGCCAATAACAAATTTCTACCAACCTTTGATCCTCAGAAATCAACATCATACATCATGTATTTGGATGCAACAAATATGAATATGAATATGAAGCAAGTATGGCAAGTTATCTTCCAACAGGTGATTTCAAGTGGGTTGAGTCTAAGGATATCGAAAACTTCGACTGTCACGCGATTGAGGACGACGCATCAAAAGGATACGTTTTAGAAGTGGACTTGGAATATCCAGCCAGCCTACACCATGATCACAACGATTTACCATTTTGCCCAGAACAAATGATCCCTCCGAAGAGTTAGAGCGCCAAACTGATCCCTAATTCACGAAACAAATGCAAATACGTTATTCATTATCGAAATTTGAAGCAGTGTTTGAAATATGGTTTGAAACTAACGAAAATCCATAGAATCTTGGAATTCTTCCAATCGGCGTGGTTGAGGCCTTATATTGAAATTCCGCACTAAACGAATTTGAACGAGAACTTTTCAAATTATCAATAAATTCAATATTTGGAGAAACCATGGAAAATGTCGACAAAAGAATTGACTTGAAACTTCGTTCACGCTGGGAAAATAAAAATAACTCGCTGGGAGCAAGGGCTCTGATAGCCAAACCACATTCCAAATGCAGCACAGAATTCAGTGAGAACTAATTTGCAATCCAGTTGGAAAACACTAGTGTTTGTTATGATAAACCGATGTATGTTGGATTTTCGGTATTGGATATTTCGAAAACTATCATTTACGATTTTTTCTATGGATACATCGAAGCAAAATATGGTGATAAAGCAACATTATGCTACACCGATACGGATTCACTGATTCTAGAAATATTCACAGAAAATTTCTATAATGATATGAAAGAAAATATCCAATTTTTCGATACGTCAAATTATCCCATAGACAATATACACCAAATCCCCACATCAAAATCTGTTATAGGACGCATGAAAGACGAATATGCCTCAAACCTATTGAATCTTTTTATGGTACTGATGCGAAAGCTTACTGTGTTAAAGCAGGTGATGTGATGAAAAAAGCCAAAGGTGTCTCAAAAAACGTGGTAAAAAACCAAATTCAGTTTTCAGACTATGTCAATATCGTAGAAAATGATGGAACAATATTACGTGAGATGTATATGTTCACTTCTTCTCTCCACACCATTCATACGGAATCAAGGAATGAAGTCGCTTTGTCATCTGCTGATGATAAGCGCTATAAAATTCCTTTTGATGTGAAATCTTTGGCATGGGGTCATTTGCTTATAACACCATGAGCTATCACTGGAACTTTAGATGAGGTGTTGGAGATAGCTCAAGATTGAATTGACGAGGAAAGTAGAGTATTTACGATATTTTGAAATCAAAAAGGCTCTATGCTCTTTCTAACTCAAACGGCCATCAAGTTCTTCCACGTGCAGCTGAAGACGTTGCAGACCTTCTGGTAGGTGAACTGAAGAACCCTGACGTCACGCATACCTCGGAATGTTTTTCAGTGTACCTGGTCCTCAGATTTTTGGTAATTTGGGCTGATATTATTTTGAGTTAGAAATTACCATGTTCACGTTTCCTATGCCATGATCTCATGTTGTAATGAATTCAATAATAATTTGCTAGGTGTGTTTGTTCATCACGCTCGATCATCGATTAACATAATACCATTGCCATTATGCGGTTCAATAACAAGTGCTCCACACGTATTACGTACGTTATTATTCCAAATCGTGATTTAATGAGGTGAAAGTGTTTGTCTATGATCGCACGTAGTTCATTCTGTTCAGCAAGTTAGTGTTATCAAGTAGTGTTCTGCTAAGTGGTCGTCTGAGGCAACTTGATAAAATGGGGTGAGTTCTGAGGTGAAAGTGTTTGTCTATGATCGCACGTAGTACATTCTGTTCAGCAAGTTAGTGTTATCAAGTAGTGTTCTGCTAAGTGGTCGTCTGAGGCAACTGGATAAAATGGGGTGAGTTCGACTTCATTCGTATTTTCGTGATTACTACTTGAAATTGGGTATTGTGAATACCATTTCACCAATGTGGCGTCTGAAAAAATGAAACAAAAAAGGTCGTAAAAGGCTTGCGAGATACAGGGTGGTTGTAAATAATTTTCATTGCTAGATAAACGTTCATGACATTCTGGTGAAGTACCTGATTGAATTATTATTTAGTGGATCTGACTCTTACCGGGATACGTGATTTTTTCATAAAAAAACATGGGTGGTTATGGAACTTTCCGATACAGGGTTAAGAAAAAATATTCGCAACTAACTTTTGGAGGGTCTCAGGGGTCAATAGTGAATATTATGCCAACTATAGCTTGTTATATATTAATTAAGAGGTGTCTGCTTGAATTTCACGAGAATCAATTTTTGAAGGGTATCAAGAGACATATTTTGAATATTATGCCAACTATAGGTTGTTACCTATCAAATGAAAGGTCTCTGCTTGAATTTCACGGAAATCAATTTTTGAAGAGTATCAAGATACATATAGTGAATATTATGCCAACTATAGGTTGTTACCTATCAAATGAAAGGTCTCTGCTTGAATTTCACGAAAATCAATTTTTGAAGGGTATCAAGAGACATTATAGTGAATATTATGCCAACTATAGGTTGTTACCTATCGAATGAAAGGTATCTGCTTGGATTTCACGAGAATCAATTTTGGAAGGGTATCAAGAGACATATAGTGAATATTATGCCAACTATAGGTTGTTGTATATCAAATAAAAAGTCTCTGCTTGAATTTCACGAAAATCAATTTTTGAAGGGTATCAAGAGACATATAGTGAATATCATGCCAACTATAGGTTTTTACCTATCAAATGAGAGGTCTCTGCTTGAATTCCACGAAAATCAATTTATGAAGGGTATCAAGAGACATATAGTGAATATCATGCCAACTATAGGTTGTTACCTATCAAATGGAAGGTCTCTGCTTGAATTTCACGAAAATTAATTTTTGAAGGGTATCAAGGGCCATATAGTGAATATTATGCCAACTATAGGTTGTTACCTATCGAATGGAAGGTCTCTGCTTGAATTTCACGAAAATCGATTTTTGAAGGATATCAAGAGACATATAGTGAATATTATGCCAACTATAGGTTGTTACCTGTCAAATGGAAGGTCTCTGCTTGAATTTCACGAAAATCAATTTTTGAAGGGTATCAAGAGACATATAGTGAATATTATGCCAACTATAGGTTGTTACCTATCAAATGAAAGGTCTCTGCTTGAATTCCACGAAAATTAATTTTTGAAGGGTATCAAGAGACATATAGTGAATATTATGCCAACTATAGGTTGTTACCTATCAAATGAAAGGTCTCTGCTTGAATTTTACGAAAATCAATTTTTGAAGGGTATCAAGAGACATATAGTGAATAATATGCCAACTATAGGTTGTTACCTATCAAATGAAAGGTCTATGCTTGAATTTCACGAAAATCAATTTTTGAAGGGTATCAAGAGACATACAGTGAATATTATGCCAACTATTGGTTGTTACCTATCAAATGAATGGTCTCTGCTTGAATTTCACGAAAATCAATTTTTGAAGGGTATCAAGAGACATATGGTGAATATAATGCCAACTATAAGGTGTTACCTATCAAATGAAAGGTCCCTGCTTGAATTTCACGAAAATCAATTCTTGAAGGTTATCAAGAGACAAATAGTGAATATTATGCCAACTATAGGTTGTTACCTATCAAATGAAAGGTCTCTACTTGAATTTCACGAAAATCAAATTTTGAAGGGTCCCCAAGGGCCATATAGTGAAAATCAACTTTTGAAGGACCAAAAGGGTCAAATAGTGAAGATCAGCTCAACTACATGTTATGGCACACCATTTTGAAGATTACGCTTTCAATTTTTCGAAAATCAATTTTTGAAGGACCAAAAGGGCCAAATAGTGAAGATTAGCTAAACTATATGTTATTGCACACGATTTTGAAGATTTCGCTTTAAACTTTTCGAAAATCAACTTTCGAAGGACCAAAGGGGCCAAATAGTGGGGATTTATTGGTATCACATGAAAGGTCTCGCAAGTCACAAATTTATTCCAATTCAAATACAGAATGTGTGTGTTTTTTTACATAATATAAGTAAAAGGAAGAACCTATTATCGCTATTGTGAATAACAGATTCATCAATATAATACTGCTTATTTCGAAGTAGAAATCTGGTGATATAGATTTTTCACAATAATGAAGATTCTGCCACTTTCTTGAGTCTCCCACACTTTGATCTTGAAAAATAATTCTCAATTTATATACACTTGCATTTTCTGGTACGTCTGCCATCGAAGTGAATAGATGTCCATTGTTCATTATTGTTGGTGACATTTCAGTCCATTCTGAAGGCCAGCTATCATTTTTCACACCATTTTTATCGAAGCAAATAAAAATATTTTCAGCATTATATGGCTGATTTATATACATTATATCATGTATAATAGTAAATAGAACCAGAAAATTTGAACTCAACACTGCCATTGCTAATGAAGTACTGAGATATTTTCTCAAAGATTATATTAATGTACTCGGTGAATAAAACAACTTATTCGTTCAAAAAAACATTTATTCATAAATAGACTATAATTTGAGGTTATTCAGTTGTACTACGATCGTTTCACTAAAACCTGCCCTTGGATCGGTCCGTTGTGCTGTCGGGATGAGGTGTTTGTCAACATGGAGATTTTTTATTCCTGTTGTACATTCGTTAATGTGGATTTGTTCTTTAAGAATTTTTAATTTCTGAATATATTTGTTGATCAAATTGGCTATCATAATGACTAGCAATATACAAATGAGAATGTTATTGTGGTAGAAGATTATTTATCCAATTGTGCAAGTCTTTACAGTTTCTGAAACTGCACATGTGCGGATCATTGTTTTCGTGATGCATGCATAGAGGAATGTCGGCCTTGGAAGTCACTGTGTGCATGAATGTATCTAAATTTTCGATGTTGATAATTTTGGGTCTACTAGTTGGTAAACACAATGAAGTGAGGTGTCCTCTCACGTATACAAGGTCGACATCTCTGAGATGATCTTGCAATATTTCATTCATTTTCTCGTAATCTATGAACCCTGAGCTGTATTTGAGTCCATGGTGGTTACGTTCCAATCACCTCACTCGTTTCTTATCCGCTTCCTGGAGTGCACCAAAGGGAATAGCTGGTTTGAATAAGTAGTGACTCAATTGAAAGCCATTTGAAATTGATATTTCCTTGGGGTAGAATTTGTTGGATATCTGGTACCCTTGAATATCGATACTCAACAGCTGCATCTTGCAATGTTCAAGTAATAACTGACACTTTAGCAAAGTGGTTCCTCTTGAATAATTATTTTCGTAGTGGGGGTTTTTCACAACTGTTTTACAATTTTGGTGAGAAGACTATAATTGAACAACTTATCATGCAATATGAGACAATATGCTGTTGTATTATCTGGCACTGCTTCAGATATTCCAAACTCTATTCTCATCACAACAGACCCACTTTGGGTGGACTCTTTTCGATGTGAACAGTCTGACAGTGTGACATTGGTATGATTTCAGCAAATTCTCTCGGTGAAAATATTGGCTCTTTTCCAGATCCGTAATAAGATGGTCTGAAATTTGTAAACATCGAGTATAGCTGTGAAGTTTTGTTGTCATTGAAACTCAAATATAAGTCATTGTATGGGTATCGATCACTATTCAGGAAGACTCGAATATTTGTCAAGTTACAATGATCAAACTTGCTCATGTCAGACTTCACTTTTCTCCGCTTGTCAGTTTGGAATACAACAATGACATGGCGTGGAGTTTCCAATTGATTTGTGATTTTCACTGGTCATGTGTGTCTGGTAGTAATTAATAATTTCGGGAATTTTATGAGTTCCCAGCTACGGAATAGCATGAGTATTTCCTGGTTTTTCTGAACCATTTTGGTGTATATGAGCTGTTGTGGAATATTTACCAAGACTTGTGGTACCCTTCAGAATAATTTATCCATCTGTATTTTTGGGGTTTCCTTTCCATCAGAACTGTACACTGAATCTGTATCATCGTTATTACGAATTATTACTAATTCTTGTTCCATATTCACGATGACCTTCTGATAGTCTTCGAAGAATCCCATAATGAAAGACAGAGGTATGCAAACGCTGAAATTGCCCCTACCATCTACTAGTATCTACTCATGTTTGAGCTTGAAATTCAATTTGAGAAACCAACCTGCGTTTTGCAACTCGATACTTTCATTTGTGTTGTATGACAGGTAACCTTCAATTGTTGATATCATTCCGACATTCCGAACTGAATCTATAGTAACGCCATTTAGTTCATACCTCACTTCTCTGAAGAGGAAGTTTATAGCATTATTGATGAATCTCAATTTGTCGGTTGCAGTTCCATCGGGTTTCGTCAAACGACCTTCGATGTAAAGGTAACTTTGACAGGGCAGCGTATACGTATCCAACTCTTGTATTGATATCCTAATTTCATCATCATATTCGAATTTCTGTAGGAACAGGTGATAAGAATGATACTCTTTTCCTTGAATGGTTTGATCGACCAAAGGTTTCTGATGAATATTGAGAATGTCTATTATACCAGAACTTTCAGCCCAAGAGACTGCAGAAATAGACGATTTGCACGTGTGATTTTCTTGGTATTCTTCTTCACACTGATGAATCTTCTTGTAGTCTTGGCCTCCTTATACCAATTTGGATAAGATATCCTATTGTATCTAACAACCATGTTAGATTTTTTTCAAGTGGAGGCTAACAGTTATTGTTTCTCCTCGAAAATTAACCAGTTTTTCTGCTTGGTCTAGGATTTTGATCGTTATGTTATCAATAGTCCTCACACTGATTTTGAAATAAATAATATTTTCAACTCTCAAGACGATCTTGTATCTAGGGGCAACGACTGGAAAAAACGAGAGCAGTGAGTGAGCTTCTTTTCCATTATGATAGCTTCCAGTAGCAATATTGCAATGTATACTGATTGCATTCACACTAAGAATGTTGACTTTGGTATCTGATGTATGTCGTTCATTTGCTTCCGAGATACGGCTATGGAATCCGAGTGAATCTCGCACTGTTCGATCGCTCTTGAAATTAATTCTTCTATTCGTGTCAATTGTCACTTTTAATGTGTTGAAATCAGGAGTTATGTTGATTCTTGCATCTTTATCAATATCTCTCACTCGTGAAGAGATGATTTCATTGAGATCCCCATTTTCATAAGAGCCTACAGGGATTGTCACTGAGGAATTGTTGTCTCCAAAAACGAATTGATTATTATAATCATCAACGTTAGGAATCACATTGAAAGTTTCGAATCCAGTTAAACCGATTCCATAGTCGGTATCTTCTTCAACGTGTATTGGAGGATTGAAATCGGAACTTAGAACCGATGAATTTCCAGTGAGTGAGAATGCCAATGACATTTTAAACTAAACTGAATGAGATTCATGTATAGTTCTCATTATATGATAATTTTAGACAAAGATGACCACAATTGTAGGAATTGGTTGATTGATAATTATCATGATTATACTTAATAATTTTAGAGCTACCATCACTGTAGAAATATTTGATGAGTTCAAGAGGGGGTCTCAGGCTACCATAGCTATCAAAATATTTGATACTTCGTTGGGATTTGTTAAAACAAAACCAATGGGTACCATCCCCACTCTTATCATCTAAATTAATTATACCACTTTCATACTTTCTTATTTTCCTGGGTATCTCATCTAACATAAACACTCCTCGAAAGAACGGTATTCTTAATTCTTCAGTGTAATTCAATGAATCTACATTTGTTGATGGACGGTGTGGTAGCTTGATGTTCAGTTTTTCGAATACGGTTTCAGGAATAATCCATATCCACGTTTGTAAGGTTTCAAAAATAGACCTTTCCCCAAAGCTGATTGTTTTATTTTCATGTTTGTCTCTTTTGTTCATCCAGTTGCTCCCTGGCTGCCTTAGCCTTGTTTATGGCTTGGGCAATCCCAGCTGCCCCTCCTCCAAGACTACCAAGAGCACCGAGAGCAGCAAAGAGGGGGAATCAGTGGAATGAACCCTCCAGATTTGGGGATGGGTATAATTCTCTTTTTTGGTTTCGGAACCTCTTTTCCACCAATAGAAGAGAGAGCTAGATTCGCAGCCTGAAGTATGTCCATATTTTGACCTTTTATACCTTCCCTTGCTTTGCGCATTGGTTGAGTGAAACTTATTGCACCACCCCTTTTCCGACCAGTTTGTCGTCTTTTCAATCCCATGCCTAATTTACTTTTACTCTTCATTATTCCTGCAATTCCAAGTGCTGCGATTTTTCCCCGATTCTCGTGTCTTTTTCCTTGAAACGGTTACACGCTCGCTCTGACAAAATGCGGTCCGCTACGTTTCTGTTCTCTGAATCAGTGTATTTCGAATAGGCTATATCGTGATCTCTAGAAGCTTCGTCCAATGTGTTGATTCCTCTATCCCCACGTGCAAGTCGTTCAGATAATTTGGTTCCGGGACCACAAAAATTATAACCTGGCAAATGCAATTCGACGGGTAATCTATTTATGAGAGTGTTCAAATCCTCTCCCTTTTATATCATTTCGAGCACCGTACACGAGCATACCAAGAGTTCAAAAGTTCAGTACCGAATGTTATAAATGTGAAAATAAGTCAAATATATATACCAGTGTTGAACCGGAATCTGAACATAAAAGTTGAGAAACATAAAGTGAAACTATCTGTTACTGATCATGATAGTTTCATTAGCTCACACCAATTCAAGAAACATGGAGATTTATTTGAAAGTGGCTCCAAACGAGCCCTGGTAGTAGGCTCTTCGGGATGTGGAAAGACAAACTGTATGATGAGTTTACTCGATGATCCAAATGGTTTGAGATTCGAAAATCTATATTTGTTGTTGTTCTTCCAGATTGTAGCGTACTTCTGAAGGATCGGTAGAAACATGTGTATAGTAGCTATGTTCATCCGAATTCACTGTTGCTTTAGATAAATCCATTTCAGAATATTTGTTTCCACAACTGAAATACGGAAACTAAGTGAAGAATCTGAGTGTGATACGTTATATACCATTGAATTTGAGTGGTATGGGTATGATTAACGAATCATTACATTGATTAATATAAATCGGGCGATATTCCCAAATACTCCTTAATCAGAGATGATTGAATCAGTCTGATGACTCATGAGGTACACCTGCTTTCTTTAATTGTTGATGATTTAATTACATTGGTGACTCATTGCAAACATGTGTTTTCTTGATCGAACATGATTGACTTAGTCTGATGACTCATATAGTGCGCCTGCTTTTTCTTGATCGAACATGATTGAATTAGTCTGATGACTCATACATACCACATGTTTTCTTCTTAATTGGAGATGATTTGATTTTCTGAATCGACTATGACATTAATATTGAAAGTAAGCACAGTACATTCCAATAAACATGTATTCACAAACTTTTTTAATCTTCATGACCCTCCATTCTCCAACATACAGTAGATATGATTTTCTGTTTGGTGTAAATATTATGAATACGGTCCTGCCCTACTGTAAAAATCGATATGAAATAATAGGGGCCTCCTTTTCGTGCAAAATTTTACAACTCATGCCCTCTGTTATGGAAATGCTCCAACAGAAAGAGAAAACCATTATTTTGTTCATGGTTTTACAAAGAAAATTAAATATTCACCCTCGTTTGGCTCGGTGCGTTAGACCAGATATCACGCATAAGCATTTCAGAAATCTTCTTCGGTCGTCTGTGGTTAAATATGTGTACAATTATTCTCGATTTCCTCAAGTTTATCGGGAGTGATACAGGTACGAATTGATAGAAATGTAAGTTAGTCAACTCGATCAGTAGTGGGAGTGTGTGGTGTTTCAGTGGATTATTCCAAGTGTATCGGGAGTGACACCGGATTTACAGGACGCTAACTGATAGAAATGTGAGTTAGTCAACTCGATCGGTAGTGTGTGGTGTGTGGTGTTTCGGTGGATTATTCCAAGTGTATCGGGAGTGACACCGGATTCATAGGACGCTAACTGATAGAAATGTGAGTTAGTCAACTCGATCGGTAGTGTGTGGTGTGTGGTGTTTCGGTGGATTATTCCAAGTGTATCGGGAAGTGATACAGGACACAAACTAATAGGAGTGTGAGTAACTTCTTCATTTGCCTATTGTACCCATTATATACCCTTCGAAGTCGTCTCATACGAATATCGCCATCATATCTGCTTCAACTGTATGCATGTCAGAGATTCTAGACAGCAGAGTCACAGTGTGAATATGGTCGAAGTCGAAGTTTCTTGTTATGCAAGCTGTGTGCATTATTCTCGCTTGAAACTCTATATGGTCACTGCAATCGTATCTGCTACAACTGTTAGCATGTAAGATGCTAGACGGCAGAGTTAAAGTGTGAACAAAGTCGAAGTCGAAGTTTCTTGTTGTGCAAGTTGTGTTCGTTATACCCGCTTGGAAGTCGTCTCATATGAGCATTGTGGACTCGTCTGCTTCAATAGTATTGTTACGATTTTACTCTGGGTCCGTAATAATTTAACACTCGGTAGAACACTTGAAACGATTTATTCTGTACACTACTATACAATGATAACAAAACTCGTACTAAACACTTCCGATTCACAACACTTCTTCGATCGTTATTATAACGCTTCCAAATAAAGACTTCCCTTCCTGTCCCTAACAACAACTATTTATACTACCTAATAAAACGTCTAGATTCCACTCGAAATATCGTGAACAGGTCGATAATCTTCTCGAGTCATCTCAATAGCCGTCGAATCACCTAATTACTATTCCAAGAAATATGGCTTGTTTACATTCCCGCAGGTAGCTGGGATCGATTGCCAGGGTCGTAACATTTACCCCCTTCTTCAAATTTGATCGTCCCGATCAAAAACAGAACTTTCCTCACCATGATAAGGCTTCAGTCTTTCAAGATGAACGACTTTCATCTTTGTCCTAGGGCTGCGTTGGATTCTATAGACCACATCATTGATCCTTTTCAACACCTTATACGGTCCTTCCCAAGATGGTGTTAATTTGGGTGATACGCCTTTCTTCCGTCGAGGATTATACAGCCAAACTCGATCTCCTTCGAAGAATCCCTCTGAATTGGCTTTGAGATCGTACCGTGCCTTCATTTTGTCACTTGCTAATTTCAATCTCTTCCGAGCAGTCTCATGAATTTTCATCAAGCCATTCCGGAGCTCATCTGCGTAGTCTTGTACTTCCTTTTCTTCAACACTTGGTGAACCGAACACCAAGTCACAAGGTAAGCGGAGTTCTCTTCCAAAGACTATACTAGCTGGAGTTAGCTTCGTTGAATCATGGACAGCTGCTCTATACGCCATCAGGAATAAGGGAAGATGCCTGTCCCAGTCCCTCTGATGCTCTTCGACTACTTTGGAAAGATGTTCTTCCATAGTTCGGTTGAATCTTTCGACCATGCCATCGGATTGTGGATGTAGTGGAGTTGTTCTCGTCTTACTGATTCCCATTAGATCACAGACCTTTTTGAATAAGTTCGACTCAAAATTTCTCCCTTGATCAGAATGTAATTCCATTGGTACTCCGAACCGTGAAAACATGTTGTCGACCAATATCCTGGCAACTGTGGAGGCTTCTTGATTTGGCATGCCGTATGCTTCTACCCACTTACTGAAGTAATCCATAGCAACCAAGATGTATTTATTTCCATCATCGGTCAAAGGGAATGGTCCGGCTACATCGATGGCGATCCTTTCAAACGGAGCACCCACATTGTATTGTTTCATTCCAGCTCTTGATCTCGTTCTGGGACCTTTACTGGCTTCGCATACAGGACATCTTCTACACCAACTTTCCACGTCGTCACGACATTGAACCCAGTAAAATCTTTCTCGAATTTTACTCAGTGTCTTGTTAACTCCAAAATGTCCACCAGATTTTCCGCCATGGACTTCTTCCAGAACTTCATTAACTCTGATGTGGGGCACAACCAGCTGAGAAATTGTTGATCTACCATCAGCTGATTCCCAAACTCGCTTCAATAATCCATTCTCCACAACTAGTGAGTCCCATTGTGCCCACATCGCCTTGAAAGCAGGCCCTCTATCCGAGATATCCTTCCATGTCGGTCTTTCTGTTCCTCTTTCTTTCCAACGTAGAAAATCGGCGATATTCGGATCGTTCTCCTGATCTCGTCTCATGTGTGCTGCTGTCCACTTATCATCGGTCACAAGTCTGGTTTTTCTAACATCAGCGGTTCCTTCTCGATGTTCAATGCGCAGACAATGCTTACAGGTTTCCGAACAAGGTCTTCTGGACATGGCATCTGCATTCTGGTGTAGTTTTCCTGGGCGATGCTTAATCTTGAAGTGATACTGGTTCAGCTTTTCCAGCCATCTTGCTATTTGACCTTCAGGATTCTTCATCTCCATCAGCCACCTCAAAGCTGCATGATCCGTCCTAATGAGAAATTCTCTCCCGTATAAGTATTTGTGGAAATGGTCAACAGCCTTAACAATTGCCAGCAGTTCTTTCCTGGTGACACAATAATTCCTTTCTGGTTTGGCCATCACTTTGCTGTAGTATTCTATAACCTTTTCTTGACCATCCTGTACTTGTGATAGCACGGCTCCAATTCCGATGTTACTCGCGTCTGTGTCCAAAATAAACAAGCCTCTCTCTTGTGGGAACCCCAAAATAGGACTCGAACAGAGGCCAGCCTTCAATTTCTTGAAGGATTTCTCACATTCTACAGACCAGTTGAAGTTGACTCGATCTTCTGTCAATCTATGGAGTGGTGCCGCAATATCAGCAAATCCTTCCACAAAACGACGGTAGTAAGTGCACAATCCCAAGAAACTTCTAACTTCATGTTTGTCCTTCGGTCTTGGCCAGTCTCGAATGGCTTGAATCTTTGTCTCGTCAGTTTGTATTCCTTCTGACGTTACCGTGTGGCCCAAGAAATCTACTCGTTTCTGGAATAGTGAACATTTCTTCAGGTTCAGTTTGAGGTTGGCATTCCTGAATCGCTGGAACACTTCCCGTAAGTTCTTCAGGTGTTCCTCGAAATTCTTTCCCATGACCAAAACATCGTCCAGATATACCAGGCAAGTTTTCCAAGTGAGCCCACGCAGTACCAATTCCATCAGCCTTTCGAAGGTTGCTGGGGCATTACATAGTCCAAAAGGCATCACAGTAAACTGGTACAGTCCATTACCAGTCGTAAAAGCAGTCTTCTCCTTATCTTCTTCGTGAATGCCCACTTGCCAGTATCCGCTCTTCAAGTCCAGTGTCGAAAACCATCGGGAGCCAGCCAATGTAGTCAAAGTGTCATCAATCATTGGTAACGGGTAGCTATCCTTCTTGGTGACGTCATTGAGCTTCCTATAATCCACACAGAATCTTGTGGATCCATCCTTCTTGGACACTGATACAACCGGTGCAGACCAAGGGCTGGATGATTCTTCAATTACCCCATCCTTCATCATTTTGTCAACCAGCTGTTCCACCTCCTGTTGCTTAGCAAATGGCATTCTTCTTGGTGGTTGCCGAATTGGGTGAGCTTTACCAGTATCTATTCTGTGCTTGACCAAGTTCGTCCGCCCTGTTGATGTTGATTCAAAGATATCACTTTCGTCTGCTATGAATTTCTTGGCAGCTTTATATTCTGTTGGTGATAAGTGGTCCAAGGAGGTTTCCAGAACTTTCAATGCACTGTCATCTCGTTCCCTCCATCTCTGCTCGTTAGTCTTATCACATTTTGCTACCCAACTGACTGGTTCACAAGCTCCGATAATATCTCCTTCCCTTACTGTTATGGTGGTAGGTAAAACATTTGCTACCCTCACAGGAATGTCTCGTTCGGTGGTCACTAAAGCTCGGGCAAGTAACAGCTTGCTGGGGGATTCCTCACATGACTGTACTAATCCAACGCAGCGCCCAGGGTCCTCTTCTAATCGCGCATGGATGATCTTCTCAGTGAATCCAGGAATTCTCACAGTCTTCGCTAGTCGTAGCCTCACAGACGTCTCCCTCTCGGCTGGTGTCGTTAGTACAAACTCTTCTCCTCCAAATTTCATGGTCTTCTGATCACTGTCGAATGAAAACCCGTAGTCACTTATCAGATCCATTCCGAGGATAAACTCATCTTCGATATCTGCGACGTATACCATGTTCACTAAATGGAGTCTTCCAAGCGTCAACTCGATATCAGCCATCCCTCGTATAGGTGCATTTTCTCCAGTGACCGTACGAAGAACAAAGTTGGAAGTGGTTGGTTTTATACTTCCAGGCCGGAGAATGTCACTGCGTACCAGGGAAACTGATGCACCGGTGTCTATGGTGCAGGTTACATCCATTTGGTTGATTTTTCCTTTGATGGTCAGGCTATCAGTTGTTCTTCTTATCCTTTTGATGTTAATGACCCTGGGGGCTTCGTTATTACTAGCCAGCATGCGCCCCGATACGCTGGCTAGTTCTAGTTTTCCTGGTATCTATCTGAGGACTCACTAGATGACCTAGTCCTCGCAGGTGAGTACGACCGTGATGGCGTCCTTGCAGGTGAAGAAGATCTTGGTGGTACTCTCACCTTACAGTCCCTTATCAGGTGTCCAGTTCTGCCACAGCGATAGCAGGATCTATTTCGCTGGTTACTAGACCCACTCTTAATTTCTTTGAGTTCCTCAAGCACTTTTCTCAACATTTTCGCCACTGGGTCCACGTCTTCGGAAGGCTCCTCGATGGACACAGCTCTCACTTTTGGCCTAGAGGTGTTGAAGGCCGCTTCTACCTCCAGAGATCTTACTAGGGCTTCACCACTCCTCTTAAAGTGTGTAAGCCTTAGAGTCTTCTGTATTTCTGAGTCTCTCAGCCCGTCGATGAATACCTGCACCGCCAGTTGTTCTTTGAAGTCCTCTGGTGCCTCTGGGTAGGCTAATTGAGTCAGTCTTCTCACATCTGCTTCGAACTCCTGTAGGCTCTCTCCAGACTTCTGCACACGATTTTTCATCTGAGCCCGGTAAAGCTGTTCTCGATGTTGGTCACCATACCTGAGTTCTAGCGCAGCCACTAAATCTCCGAAGTGGTTTTGTTGTTCCACTGGGATCGACTGTAACATCCCCAAAGCTGGTCCTCTCAGAGCTACAATGAGTGCAGTAGCTTTTTCCTCGTCACTCCACCCATTTGCACTTGCTGCAGCCTCAAATTGTAGGCGATACATAGACCAAGGCGACTGTCCATCAAAAGTTGGTGGTTTTACGGAAGAACCCGATGTGGCAACCCTGTCACGACGATCTTGACTTCGTAGCGAGGCGATCTGATTCGCTACATCTCTTTTGATTGTATCGAACATGGAATCTATTCTTGAAACTTCCTGGTTAAGCTTGTCGTCAATTTTGGTGAAATCTGTCTTCAACTCATCTATTTGCACATCAGTTTTATGCAGAATTTGTTCGAAGAAGATTTTCTGATGTTCTCGTTCTTTTTCTTGATGCTCTAGAATTTTCTGTAACTCTTCTTGACGACGTTGCTCTTCTTCTAATTTTTCTTCATGACGACGTTTCTCTTCTTCTAATTTTTCCTCTTGACGACGTTTCTCTTCTTCTAATTTTTCCTCTTGACGACGTTTCTCCTCCTCTTGTTTTTCTTTCTGTCGTCGTTCCTCTTGTTCCGCGAACTGATTTTGCATAAATTTCAAAATGTCTTCCATCGCGTCGTATGACGTACTCCTTGTATTCACCATACGTCTTCAAATGTCCTCGAAAAATCCACACTTCTGACACCACTTTTACGATTTTACTCTAGGTCCGTAATAATTTAACACTCGGTAGAACACTTGAAACGATTTATTCTGTACACTACTATACAATGATAACAAAACTCGTACTAAACACTTCCGATTCACAACACTTCTTCGATCGTTATTATAACGCTTCCAAATAAAGACTTCCCTTCCTGTCCCTAACAACAACTATTTATACTACCTAATAAAACGTCTAGATTCCACTCGAAATATCGTGAACAGGTCGATAATCTTCTCGAGTCATCTCAATAGCCGTCGAATCACCTAATTACTATTCCAAGAAATATGGCTTGTTTACATTCCCGCAGGTAGCTGGGATCGATTGCCAGGGTCGTAACAGTATCCATGTGAGATGATAGGATAGAGAAATAAAGTGTGCACAACGATGAAGTTGATGTATCTCCATTTGCCTCTTGTACTCGTTATATACCATTCGAAGTCGTCTCATACGGATACTGCCATCGTATCTGCTTCAACTGTATGCATGTCAGATGCTCGACTGCAGAGTTTCTGTGTAAACATAGTCGTTGTCGAACTTTCTTGTTCTGCAAGTCGTGTGCGTTATATCCTCTTGAAAGTCGTCTTATATGGTCATTGCGAACTTGTCTGCTCCAATAGTGACTATGTCAGATGATAGGATGGAGAGATAAAGTGTGCACAACGAAGAAGTCGATGTATCTTCATTTGCCTATTGAACGCGTTAAATACTCTCCAGAGTCGTCTCATACGGTCACTGCCATCGTATCTGCTGCATGTCAGATGCTAGACTGCAGAGTTACAGTGTAAACATAGTCGAAGACGGAGTTTCTTGTTCTGCAAGCTGTGTGCGTTATAACTGCTTGGGAGTCGTCTTATATGGTCAATGTGAACTTGTCTGCTTCGATAGTGTCCATGTGATATCATAGAATAGAGAGATATAGTGTGTTCGACGATGAATTCGATGTATCCCCATTTGCCTATTGTACTCGTTATATACCCTTCAAAGTCGTCTCATGCGGTCACTGCCATCGTATCTGCTT
>OU896707.1:33526079-33543079 GCA_918026855.4 Phaedon cochleariae | reverse complement strand
TTCTAAATTGGAATTATTCACCCTCTTGGACCATCTGTCGAAAATAATTACTCCAATGAATACTTTGATGATTTGTCTCATGAAATTAATTCCCCGTGGCTTTGTTGCGAAAATAAATATTTCTGCTTTCTCATAAGAAATTTTATGAATGGATAACATCAATATCAATCAATAGACTTACCCGCATCAGTACTCCTTATGCCATTGGAGATTTTATTCTTGGAACGTACAGAAGGAATCCCTATAATGTTCGAAAAACATGCAAAGGAAGGATTTGGAATTTTTCAACTCTGAATAAGCTTTGCCTATAGACGAGCAAGTTTTGTTATAGTGTTGTTTGATGATAACGAAGGAATATGCTGTCAGTCCTATATTGCTAGTGATGAATTGAATTTCTCGTGGAAGTATCTATAGAAAAGTGATAAGAGGGAAATATGAATCAGATTGACGACTCGTGCTCACATTTTTCAAGTAGCTATGCAATTGAAGATTTATTCCTTGGGGTGCTCGAAAGGAAGTCTCTATATTGTTCGAAAAAAAAATAATGCCTAAGGAAAAAGTATTGAAATTTGTTTACTCCTTGGGGATTATAAGTTTATATTGGCTTCCTTTGGAATGAGCAACTTTGTAATGCCAATAACTGGAATGAGGTAACACTGGAATGTAATGACCCATTAACTAAATTCCATTCGATGATGTCCGATATTTTCAATACTGCGTTTCCTCTCAAGGAGATCAAGAGTAGACCGGGAAAACCTTGGATAACGAAAGGTTTGAAAGTATCTGCTAAAAATATGAGAAGCTTACATTTGATTAAAAAGTATGCTATGGATAATGTAGGATTCGTCTCATTTTATTCTAAGTATCGGAAAATTTATAGAGGAACTCTGAGAGCGGCAAAGCAATTGTATTATAGACAAAAGATAGATAATTCAGGTAATAGGCAGAGGGAGAGTTGGTCAATAATTAATGAGTTGAGGGGTAAAAAATATACCGTCCCTATGGAAACAAATCTAAATTGTGGCGATATTAATGAATACTATTGCTCTATAGCAGAAAAGATATCCAAAGAAATCCACCCTACAACGGACCCCTTGGATTATCTAAAGAATATTACTGTATCTGAATCCTTTTTCTTCATGCCAACGGACATTGAAGAATTGAAAAGAACAATTCATGAAGTAAAAAATAAAAATTCATCTGGATATGATGATATATCCACAAAAATATTTTCTCACTTACCTGACTGTGCTCTTATGAGCCTGGTTGAAGCTATCAATTTTTCATTCTCATCAGGAGTATTTCCAAAATGTCTAAAAAATGCGGTGGTGATTCCTCTACATAAAGGTGGGGATATGGAAAATCCGGCCAATTATAGATCAATCTCATTGCTACCTACCCTCTCTAAATTAATTGAGAAACTGGTGAAAAACAGAGTGACGGCATTTTTGGCAAACCACAAAATTATAAATTCCTTTCAATTCGGGTTCCAAAGTGCAAAAGGAACAAGTGATGCTATTTTTAACCTACTGCAAGATGTATATTTCAATCTCAATGATGGTGATATTACGGCTGCTGTTTTTTGTGATCTAACTAAAGCTTTTGACTGTGTCAACCATAAGATTCTGCTCAATAAATTAGAAAGGTACGGCTTCAGAAATGTAGTTCTGAAATGGTTTGAGGAGTACTTATTGGGTCGGACTCAAAGCGTATCTCTCCATAACAAATTTTCAAAAAAAATGGAGATAAAATGGGGAGTACCGCAAGGATCGGTACTCGGTCCAATGCTTTTCTTGATATATATCAATGACCTAGCTTCTATAAATATCTCGGGAAAATTTACTCAATTTGCAGACGATACCACATTACTATGGCATAATGAAAATGACATGGATCTTCACGAACAAATTAATAATGATGTTATCAAGGTAAAAGCGTGGTGTGATGCAAATATGCTCTCTCTGAACATATCAAAAACTAATATAATCTCTTTTAAATGTCATCTGCCACAACTTTATTTGGGTAATCAAGAAATTAGTAGTAAGAGAGCAACTAAATTTCTAGGCTTATACATTGATGACAAGTTGAAATTTGAAGATCATATAAAGATACTGGAAAAAAAAATAGCATCTGGATGTTTTGCAGTGAAAACCACCTCATGGGAACTTGGTAGGGACATGGCCAAACAGGTTTACTTTGCTGTAATCGATTCTCATCTCAGATACGGGATTTGCTTCTGGGGATCTTGTAGTAGAGTTCTATTCGACACGATTTTTGTATTGCAGAAAAGGGCATTGAGATACATGTGCAAAGCCAAATTCAGGGATTCGTGTAAGCCTTTATTTATAGCACAAAGAATCTCACCACTACCATGCATCTATATATTGGAAACAGTATGCCTTATCCAGAGTAAGTTTAGAGGAGTGCAATCAACTCCACAATATATGACTAGACAAGCTTCTGATTTAACTTTACCACTCCCTAGGTCTGCACAAATGAAAAACTCAATTATATATAATGGCAAAAAAATGTTCAATCACTTACCTAATAAAATGAAAAAGATGACGGATAAAAGAAAGTTCAAAGTTTCTTTGAGAAATTTTTTGCTAGACAAAGCATTCTATTCACTGGACGAATTCTATTTGGAAAAATTTTAGATCCCATTTTATGTCATTCTACTTAATCGTATTGTTAACTTGCCTTTTCTCATTTTACCATACTTTTGTATTGTTCTTTTATTTATTTATATATATGAATGCATATTGTATGTTTTTTAAATATCGTAGGTTTTTAGATTATTGTCTGTCTTGATTTTATAAGGTTTTAAGATATATCATGTACTTATGTTTTTAGATTTTATTGTCGTCTGACCTTGTAAAATTGACGTGTAGTGGTCTGCACTACAAATGTATGTGATGAATTTCATGTGTATTTATGTATATATCGCGTAGTCTTCCCTATGTGGCCTGAATGTTCAAATGATATGTTTGTTGTTTTTCACCCTAACACTTTGTCAATAAGAACTACCATTCTTGAGACAATGAAGTTATTTTGATTTGATTTGATTTGATTTGAGCTTTACCGAGTTTTGATATTGCGTTGTTCCATGAAGAACGAATGGGTTTTTTTCTGGTATTGCTATTGTGATGAAATTAAATTTCCCGTGGAAGTATCTATCTCAGCTCACGTGTTCTCAAGTACTAAATGGTTAATGAATTAGATCATAGGGTGCTTTCCTTCATGGGGTGATTTATTAATTAGGGGGAATTAAATGGAGTGCTCTGATTGGCTGTCTGATGCCGTGATGCCTGGTCCAGGATTCCTAATATATATCGACTATATACCCTTCAATGTCGTCTCATACGGTTACTCTCATCGTATCTGCTTCAACTGTATGCAGGTCAGATTCTAGACTGCAGAGTTACAGTGTGAACATAGTCAAAGTCGAAGTTTCTTGTTCTGCAAGCTGTGTGCGTTATACCTTGGGAATCGTCTCATATGGTAAATGTGAACTTGTCTGCTTCAATTGTGTCCATGTGAGATGATAAAATAGAGAGAAATGATTTGTACGACGATGAAGTCGATGTTACCCCATTTGCCTATTGTACTCATTGAATACCCTTCAGTCATCTCATGCGGTCACTGCCATCGTATCTGATTCAACTGTATACATGTCAGATGCTGGACTGCAGAGTTACAGTGTAAACATAGTCCAATTCGAAGTTTCTTGTTTTGCAAGCTGTGTGCGTTATACCCGCTCGAAAGTCGTCTTATATGGTCAATGCAAACTTGTCTGCTTCAATAGTGTCAATGTAAGATGATAGGATAGAGAGATAAAGTGTGCACAACGATGAAGTCGATGTATCTCCATTCGCCTATTGTACTCGTTATACACCCTTCAATGTCGTCTCATACGGTCACTGCCATCGTATCTGCTTGAACTGTATGCATGTCAGATGCTGGACTGCAGAGTTACAGTGAAAACATAGTCAAAGTCGGAGTTTCTTGTTCTGTGAGCTGTGTGCGTTATACCTGCTTAGAAGTCGTCTTATATGGTCAATGCGAACTTGTCTGCTTCAATAATGTCAATGTAAGATGATAGGATAAAGACATATAGTGTGCACAACGATGAAGTCGATGTATCTTCATTTGCCTATTGTACTCGTTATACACCCTTCAATTTCGTCTTATACGGTCACTGCCATCGTATCTGCTTCAACTGTATGCATGTCAGATGCTGGACTGCAGAGTTACAGTGTAAACATGGTCGAAGTCGAAGTTTCTTGTTGTGCGAGTTGTGTGCGTCATACCCGCTCGAGAGTCGTCTCATATAGGCATCAGGAACTCGTCTGCTTCAATAGTATCCATGTGAGTTTATAGGACAGAGATATAGAGTGTGCACACCGATGAAGTCGATGTATCTTCATCTGCCTATTGTACCTGCTATATACCCTTCAAAGTCGTCTTATATGATCACTACGATCATATCTGCTGCAACTGTATGCATGTCAGATGCTAGACTGCAGAGTGACAGTGTGAACATAGTCGACGTCCAAGTTTCTTGTTCTGCAAGCTGTGTGCGTTATACCTGCTTGGAAAGTGTCGCGTATGGTCATTGCGATTTTGTCTGCTTCAATATTGTCTATGTGAGATGATAGTATAGAGATATATAGTGTGCACAACGATGAAGTCGATGTATCTTCATTTGCCTATTGTACTCGTTATATACCCTTCAATGATGTCTTATACGGTTACTGTTATCGTATCTGCTCCAACTGTATGCAAGTCAGATGCTGGACTGCAGAGTTACAGTGAGAACAAAGTCAAAGTCGAAGTTTCTTGTTCTGCAAGCTGTCTGCGTTATACCCGCTTGAAAGTCGTCTTATATGATCAATGTGAACTTTTCTGCTTCAATTATGTCAATGTGAGATGATAGAATAGAGAGATATGGTGTGGAGAACGATGAAGTCGATGTATCTTCATTTGCCTATTGTATTCGTTATACACTTTTCAATGTTGTCTCATACGGTCATTGCCATCGTATCTGCTTCAACTGTATGCATGTCAGATGCTGGACTGCAGAGTTACAGTGAAAACATAGTCAAAGTCGGAGTTTCTTGTCCTGCAAGCTGTGTGCGTTATACCCGCTCAGAAGTCGTCTAATATGGTCAATGCAAACTTGTCTGCTTCAATAGTGTCAATGTGAAATGATAGGATAGAGAGATATGGTGTGCACATCGATGAAGTCGATGTATCTTCATTTGCCTATTGTACTCGTTATATACCCTTCGATGTCGACTCATAGGGTCACTGCGATCGTATATGCTTCATCTGACTGCATGTCAGATGCTTGACGGCAGAGTTACATTGTGAACATAGTCGGACTTTCTTGTTTTGCAAGTTGTGTGCGTTATACTCGCTTGGAAGTCGTCTCATATGGGCATCATGAACTCGTCTGCTTCAATGATACCCATGTGAGTTGATAGGATCGAGATATAGATTGTGCACACCGAAGAAGTCGATGTATCTTCATCTTCCTATTGTACTTGCTATATACCCTTCAAAGTCGTCTAATATGGTCACTACGATCATAACTGCTGCAACTGTATGCATGTCAGATGGTAGACTGCAGAGTGTCAGTGTAAACATAGTCGAAGTCGAAGTTTCTTGTTCTGCAAGCTGTGTGCGTTATACCTGCTTGTAAGTCGTCTCATATGGTCATTGCAAACTTGTCTGATTTAATAGTATCCATGTGAGATGATAGGATAGAAAGATATAGTGTGCACAACGATGAAGTTGATGTATCTCCATTTGCCTATTGTACTCGTTATATACAGTAGATATATTATTATGAAAAATGTTGATTAGTATAGAAATTTATTAAAAAAAAAAATTATCTTGTAAAGTGATTCAACTCTGAGATAGCAAACCATGATCAAAAATCATGACAGATATTGAAAAATGGTGAAAAGTTGGTACATATCTTTAAATTAAGTTAATTATAAATTTGTACAGTTAGTTTTAAGAAAAATAATAAAAAAAAAATAATGTTTTGAAATTGAATGCTGTAACACTAAATACAGTGAACGAATTTCGGAGTGGAGTGTGAAAAGAAATAGAGGAAATCTAGGAAGAAGGCACAGGGAGACTGTTACCATGGAAAAGTTTGTTTTTTTGTTTGTGGTTGTTGGGGGAAGCCATTTTTGAATGATAGAAAGAAAAATTACCGATTTTTACAACAATCAGAAAATTAAAGAAAAAACCAAATAGAACTGATAGAAATTGGCATAAGAAAAGCGACTAAACATAATTGGACACTGATTGAATGAAGAAACTCACCTGAAGCTGCATTTTAACATATAAAATCCAGGAGGAAACTACATGGATACACTACCAGTAAAAGAATAATATCCAAGGTATTTATCTCAGGATCCATACAGTATTGAGTATATTTTGACAAACTTCCTGATGTTCTCTTCAATGAATTTGAATCACAATCTCACATGAAAACAAGAAATTTATCTACTACAAACTTTTATGCGCTCTAAGTGACTTTTAAAACTCCATAAAAAAACATTTCCTACAGTAAATACTACTCATTATTCTGTATAACAGACTCTATTTATACATTAGCAGACACCATATCTCCAATGTTGGGAGAAATTTCATAGTTTGTAAACAATAAGTTTGGTTAGAATATCACCGATCTGACAGAAAACCTAATCATTAATTCCGTTGTGGCTAGTGAATCAGCACCGTGACCATAACACATGAAAGGAAAGGTTCTGTGGTATTCTTACAATTTCAACATTTTTTGATAATAAAAAACATTGATAGAATTAAGTTAGCTAGCGCAGAATAGGGTAGAAATAAGGTAAGACTGATTTGAACACCATAATTTTCATGGTTTTTTTTTGATGAATGTTTATAATAAAACCAACAATCAGAGTTTGAATCATCTTTATGTAATTCTTTTGGTACAAAAATAGTCAAAGTATCTATAAAAAAAAAATATTAAAAAAAAAACCTTTTTGAGAATTCTACCTGAGCAAGAGAGTTCTGCATGTTCTTGGGTACCGACTGAGTTGAGTTAGAGTAGAAGAAATAAAAGGTAAGAGACAACAATGAGAAGAGTGTAAGTATTTATCTGGGCAATCAATAATATAAAAAAAATACAAACTATAACAATTGGCGCCAGCAACGTAGGGCAATTTGGAAAGGGTAAATTTGAAAGATTATGAAAGAAAGTAGACTGTAAAGTAGGAGTGATAGGGAACAGTGTGATAAATGTTCAAAGTTTAGAGTCTGAAAAGTATTAGAATTAGTGAAAATGGATTTAAGGAATGGAAAAAAGATAGGTATGAATGAAGGAGATGATGAAAGACAGGGTGGAGATCATGGAGAGAATAGTAGAATGCAAGATGAAGACAGACAAGGTAGGAGTGGTAAACAAGCATTAGAGAGTCAAATACAGATGCTTATGGAATTTATTTCAAGTAACATAGAAAGTGTGAAAGAAGATGTGAAAGGAAACATAGAAAAAGTGAGAGAAAATATAGAGAGTGTAAGAGAAAATATGCAAGAAAATATGGAAAGAATGGAGATAAGAGTGCAAAATAAGTTAGAGGAAAATAAAAAGGAAATTGCAAATATGTACAAAGATTTTGAAAACAGAATTGAACAAAAAAATAGTAGATTTTTAGAAAATACGGAAAAGAAAATTGCAGATATTAGTAATTCACTAGAAGACAATAAAAGACATATTCATGAAGTAAGGACTGAACTGGTAAATACTAGTCAAGAAATAATGGTTGAAGTATTGAGAGTTAATAAAGAAATAGACTTGCATGAAAAAGAATCAAATAGTAAAATTGACAGTTACAATGACCTACAACTGAATCATATAAAAAATATTGAGTCAAAAATAATGGAATTAGAAAAGGTTAGAGGCAGTAGCAACATAGAAAATAGAATCATTAGTACTTGCCAAAACATTCAGACAAACAATAAATTCGAAGGCAATATAAAAAAATTACATCCCATAACATTTGTAAAAATAATGAAAAATAAAATAAAAAATATTACAGGCATTGAAGAATTGAAAGATATAATCAGACAGTATTTAGTTAATCAACCCAGCATATGGTTCAATAGCCAGGAAAAGAACATAAACAGTTTTGATGATTTTGAAAATTTATTTATCAGGCAATATTGGGGGGAAAATGCGCAATTAATGGTTAGGGACAAATTACAGTTTGGTAAATTCAATGAAAATATGAGTTTGAATTACAATAATTATGCAATACAATTATATGCCATAGCACAATACTTAAATCCTATGATGAGGGAAGAAGAAATTGTAGGGAATATAAGTAGGCATTTCAGACAAGAAATTTTTGAAGTTATAAATATGCACGAGATAAAGACTATGGACAGACTAAGTGAATATCTACTAAGACTTGAACGAACTTTATCTTACAGACATAGGGATGATAGACAACAAAATGAAAATACAAACACATACAGACAATCACAAAATTCGCCAACACAAAATAACTACAACAATCATACCAATAGGAATGTGAACAATAATAGGCACACAGAAAACAATAACAGGTACCCAGACAACCAATACCGTTACATACAACATAACAGAGAACCACAAAGTCACAATGCATATTCAAATGCTAGATATAACAATAATTATCAGCCAAGACACCAACATTATAACAACACAAATAATAAACAACATGAAAACAGCAATTATAGGGGAAATAATCGAGTACAAAATGATAATAATTATTACAACAATAAAAATTACCATGAACCATATAACAATACAAACGGACAACAAGAACGCACACAATATTACAACAGACATGCCAGAGAAAACTCTTTTTCTGACAATAACATTGAAAGGACTAGACAAGTACATTATCAGAGACAATCAACAAGTTTAGATAGAGATAGGGACAGACAGACAGAAAGAGTACAGGACAATACATCAAGACAGGAAGTACAAGCATCTACTTCTGCTGAGCAACCAAATTTTTGCTAGAACCATATGAAAAGCTGGAAACACATAACTATGAACACCCAATTGAATTTATTAAACTTGATAACATAGAGGAAAATCAATTAATGGGATTAATTATTTTAAAAGGAAAAATAGAGGAAAAGCAAGTTCAAATACTTATAGATACTGGTTCGGAAGCATCATTATTAAAAGAAAAAACAATAGAAAATTTGGAAATGCAAGAGAGTGTAGTAAAAATGCCTGAAACAACTTTAATGGGGGTAAATGGAAAGAAACTGGCTGAAACCAACAAATTTATAAATGTTAATTTAGAAATCAACAATAAAAAACTCAATTTACAACTACTAATAGTCAATGACATGGAATATGATATAATTATAGGTACAGACCAACTAGAGAAAATGAAAGCAAAAATAAATTATGAAAAGAAGGGTATAGAATTGGATGGAATATGGATTGAATTTATAGACGAAGAACAAGAAAATATAATGAGGAAAATGTTATGTATGAGAATGAATGAGAGATGTGAGAGTGAGAATAAAAATAATGAAAGAGAAGACAATAAATATAAATGTAATGAAAAATATGAAGGTTATGTTGGAGAATTATTAAATAACTATAAAAATTTAATTATAAATGAAGCGAGAGTAGCTAGAGAGTATGTGCATAGAATAGAAGTGAAAGAGATAGAAAAATTCAAGTCAAAAAACTATCCAATTCCATATAAGTATAGAGATCAAGTGAAACAAGAGATTAATAAAATGTTAAGAAATGGTATAATAGAAAGGAGTACCAGTAATTACATCAATCCAATTGTAGTAGTAGTAAAGAAAAATGGGGAACTAAGATTATGTTTAGATGCCAGAGAGTTAAATAAAATAACCATTCCTCAATATGAATCGCCCTTAAACATTGAAACTATTTTTGGCAAGATTACTAATACGAAATGCTTCTCCAAAATTGACCTCAAGCATAGTTTTTGGTTGATTCTTCTACATGAAAATTCTAGTAAATTACACGGGTTTTTGCATAGAAGGGGTAGTTTATAGATTCCGTGTTGTTCCATATGGTTTACAATCTGCGTGTCCAGCATTAGAGAGAGCACTACACAAAATACTAGACAAATATGAAGACTTTGCATTACATTACATAGACGACATATTAATTTATTCAAAAGATGAAACAACACACAAAGAAAATTTGAATAAAATATTACAATTATTAGATGAGGCAGGACTGAAAATTAACTTGGAGAAATGTCAATTTTTTCAAGATGAAGTTAATTATTTAGGATACAGACTGAATGACAAAGGACTAGAAATGGACCCTGAACGAATACAGACAATTCAAGACTACATTAGACCACACAATTTAAAAACATTAAGGGGATTTTTAGGAATACTGAATTATTTTAAAAGACTTATACCAGACCTTAGTAATAAGGAATTGCCACTTATAGAACTATTGAAGAAGAATGTTAAATGGAAATGGAGAAATGAACAAGAACAAGCATTCACTGAATTAAAACAAATGTTTATAAACAATTTAAAAATATATCACCCTGACTACAATTTACCGTTTACTCTTCGTACTGATGCGAGCATGTTGAGATTTGCAGGTGTACTAGTACAGAACCAAGGGGGAAAAGAAGTTCCTATATCTTTTGTTTCACGAGTAACAAAAAACCATGAGCGTAATTATAGTGTTACAGAATTAGAATTAGCTAGCATAATATTTTGTATCACCAAGCTGAGATTCTATTTATTAGGATCGAAATTTTTCATCGAGACAGATCATGAGGCACTGATGTCGATCGTAAACTGTAAATTTGCTAATAATAGAATTCACAGATGGGCACTGTTGCTCCAAAAATATAAATTTGAAATAAGACATATACCTGGAAAACAAAACATAATTACTGACACGATAACGAGAATGGGGACGGACAAGACTAATAATAACAGACAAATTAAGATAGGGTTGAATGTATTTAAAAAATTGACGGGACTATACTCTTTACAAACGGTAACTCAGGACCAAAACAAATTGACTGACAAAGAAAAAAAGAGAACAATAGAAAGAAATGGGATTATTATTGAAGTAGTTAATGGAGAAGAATTGTATGTAATAACGAAAGGACTGACACAAAAATTAATTGAAGACATACACCATAAATATGCACATACAGGAACTAGAAAGACATGGATGATATTTAGGGAAAATTACATAAGTAACAGAGACTTAGAGACGACAAAATACATAATTAACAAATGCGCACTATGCCAATTAGCAAAATATAAAAATAAAACCAATAAAAACGAACCTAGAAGTATAATATCACATAGACCACTACAAATAATTTCTATTGACTTTGTTAGCAATTTAATAACAACTCATAATAAGAACAAACACATATTTGTTATCACTGATCATTTTTCGAAGTTCGTAAAGTTATATCCAACAAAGAAAACCAATTTGAAAATTGTAAAACACTTATTATTGAAATTCATAGTAGACATAGGAAAACCAGAGCAGGTTATCCTAGATAAAGCTACCTATTTCAATAATGACAAAATGAGAAAATTTGCCCAAACAACAGACATACGACTTAACTTTACAAGTATTAGACACCCAGCATCTAATCCGGCCGAGAGGTATATAAGAGAAGTAATAAAATATTTGACAATTATTTCACAAGAAAATCACCAAACATGGGATGAAAAGTTATTTATGGTAGAACAATTTTTAAATGAAGTACCAAGTACAATAACAGAAGAGTGTCCAAAGTATGTAATGACTGGGAAAATGCCTGAGAGAGAATGGAATGAATGGATTAGTAATGAAAGAGATTTGAGTGAGATTATGGAAAGAGTGAACAGAAGAATACAGAGAAATGCAAATAAGTATTTAAAGAAAGAAAATAAACGTAGAAATAAAAAGGTGAAGTTTAAGAAAGGGGAATTAGTCATTTTAAAATCTTTAAGAGTTCCTAACAATAAAAGAGGGATATGTGCAAAATTGTTACTACGATTTGAAGGTCCCTATGAAATTGACAATGAAGAACCCAAGAATAGCTACAGGTTAATAAATCCGATAGATAAAAATGTAAGAGGAATATTTAACATAGAAAGTATCTATCAATATAAATCATAAAGTAAATTAAAAGTGAATATGTAAATAGAAAATTTTATTTTTGAATTTGTTATTAAAATACCAAGATATCAAATATAAAATTTGGGGAAATTGTTATGAAAAATGTTGACTAGTATAAAAATTTATTAAAAAAAAATTATCTTGTAAAGTGATTCAACTCTGAGATAGCAAACCATGATCAAAAATCATGACAGATATTGAAAAATGGTGAAAAGTTGGTACATATCTTTAAATTAAGTTAATTATAAATTTGTACAGTTAGTTTTAAGAAAAATAATAAAAAAAAAATAATGTTTTGAAATTGAATGCTGTAACACTAAATACAGTGAACGAATTTCGGAGTGGAGTGTGAAAAGAAATAGAGGAAATCTAGGAAGAAGGCACAGGGAGACTGTTACCATGGAAAAGTTTGTTTTTTTGTTTGTGGTTGTTGGGGGAAGCCATTTTTGAATGATAGAAAGAAAAATTACCGATTTTTACAACAATCAGAAAATTAAAGAAAAAACCAAATAGAACTGATAGAAATTGGCATAAGAAAAGCGACTAAACATAATTGGACACTGATTGAATGAAGAAACTCACCTGAAGCTGCATTTTAACATATAAAATCCAGGAGGAAACTACATGGATACACTACCAGTAAAAGAATGATATCCAAGGTATTTATCTCAGGATCCATACAGTACTGAGTATATTTCGACAAACTTCTTGATGTTCTCTTCAATGAATTTGAATCACAATCTCACATGAAAACAAGAAATTTATCTACTACAAACTTTTATGCGCTCTGAGTGACTTTTAAAACTCCATAAAAAAACATTTCCTACAGTAAATACTACTCATTATTCTGTATAACAGACTCTATTTATACATTAGCAGACACCATATCTCCAATGTTGGGAGAAATTTCATAGTTTGTAAACAATAAGTTTGGTTAGAATATCACCGATCTGACAGAAAACCTAATCATTAATTCCGTTGTGGCTAGTGAATCAGCACCGTGACCATAACACATGAAAGGAAAGGTTCTGTGGTATTCTTACAATTTCAACATTTTTTGATAATAAAAAAACATTGATAGAATTAAGTAAGCTAGCGCAGAATAGGGTAGAAATAAGGTAAGACTGATTTGAACACCATAATTTTCATGGTTTTTTTTTTATGAATGTTTATAATAAAACCAACAATCAGAGTTTGAATCATCTTTATGTAATTCTTTTGGTACAAAAATAGTCAAAGTATCTATGAAAAAAAAATATTAAAAAAAAAACCTTTCTGAGAATTCTACCTGAGCAAGAGAGTTCTGCATGTTCTTGGGTACCGACTGAGTTGAGTTAGAGTAAAAGAAATAAAAGGTAAGAGACAACAATGAGAAGAGTGTAAGTATTTATCTGGGCAATCAATAATATAAAAAAAAATACAAACTATAACAATATATTAGGAATCCTGGACCATGCATCACGGTATCAGACAGCCAATCAGAGCACTCCATTCAATTCCCCCTAATTAATCAATCACCCCATGAAGGAAAGCACCCTATGATCTGATTCATCAACCATTAAGTACTTGAGAACACGTGCACTCAGTCTAATCCACTTATATGCGGGTAAAGCGTGAGTCATCACAATGATGCGGATATAGTATGAGTTATCCGAATAATGCGGGTATAGTATGAGTCATCAGAATAATGCGGGCAGCAGATGCGGGTATCAGATGTTTGGTTTTGCAAATATGCGGGCAGCGGATGCGCATGCGGTTACCCCTCTACTGAACGATATGAAATCGGGTAAGAGCCAGCGTACTTTAGTTCAGTCTTGAGAGAGCCCCAGTCCTCGAGTCTCTCCAGCGGGTTAGGACCGGTGTATTCTAGTTCAGTCTTGAGCTTGTCTTAGTTTATACGTTTCTTCAACACGTTCGAGTTCAGTAAGTGATAATGAACTGCGGTTATTGTGACAATGAATTTTCTTCAACAAGCTCTTTATTCCGGCATGTACGCAAAAATTGCAGGAATAATCGAGATGTGAATGAACCACCGGCCAAGAAGATAAAGCCCAATAGTGCGGACGATCAGCAAGCATCTACTTCGAACAACACATTGTTCAACTATTTTCCTATGCAGGAACCTGATACTTAGGGTGCTGAAAAGCGAAAAAGAGTAGATCAACCTGTTGAAAATAATTTGGGGGATGGGATAGTGAAACTTCGTTGTGCTCTCATGAACAGGATAGCCACCTATCGATTTTCCAGTGACAAAGCCCTCACCGATCTCCACGAATTTTTGCAGGAAGTGAAACCAAAAGTTCTGGCTGTTCTGACAGAATATTTGGGGACTCATCATAGCTTGAGGATAAATTTGGAACTTCTTGGATTGTATGTCATACCAGAGAAGAAACTATCTGATATTGAGTCCTTCAACACCAGAAATAAAACCCTGACAAAAGCTTCAAACATTGAGCATTCCGGGCCGGCGTACCTCAGTGCTTCGATGCTTCAATATCGATTCACGTCGAGGTATCGATCGTGGGTTCGAGACCCACGAACGCAGACTTTTTCTGATGGCCTAAGAAAGTGTTTGGGATCACACGTTAAAAGGTAAGGCCCCCATCATTCCTTGCTCGCACAAGTCTTTCGAAGACTTCTGAGGGTTGCTCGTAAGGGGGCAACCGAATGACGGATAGAACAATTTTAGAACAATTATGATGACCTCAAGGAAGAAATGATTGTGAAGGCGTCAGAGTTTCAAGAACGGGATTCTGGGTGGATATTGAAACATGCCATGTATTTGGATGTGAATATTGATAAATTCTCATCAATTTCGGCCTCTTCATTCATCAAGCTGCCCAGAGCTATAGAATCCAAACATGTGGTTTTGAATATTCAAAATAAGGACAGAGCCTGCTTCGCATGGTCCATCAATGCTGCGATTTTTCCTGCAGACGATCATCCAATAAGAACGTCATCAAATCCACATTACAATACCCTGTTGAATTTCCAAGGACTCGACTTTTCCATGAAATTGAAGGATATCCCAAAGTTCGAGCGACTCAACAATATCTCAGTTAATGTGTTCGGTCTTGAATCGTCTTTCGAGGATGAGAAGATGATAAATGAAATGATTGGACCTCTACATTTCATTTCGTGTCGTCAAGCAACACATGTGAATTTATTGCTTATAGCCGATAAGGTTGGCAATACACATTATTGTCTCATCAAGGACCTGGGCAAATTAGTGAAAACAAGAAATCGAAATGCAATAATGAAATATATATTTGCGATGGATGTCTACAATCGTTCGCTACAGTGGAGCAGTTGAGAGGCCATGAGAAGAATGATTGCAATCATATGAGCACAAAGATACCCACCACCAATTTAAAAATCAATAAACATGGTGAGTCAGTGCCTGAGAACATCCTCAAATTCACTAACTTCGAAAAACAATTGCCACCACCGTTTGTGATTTATGCTGACTTTGAAAGTTCACTCAAACCAATTCAACACAATGAACCCTGTGACGAGAAAACATTCTCAGTTAAAGTATGTGAACATGAACCATATTTGTTCGCGTTTTATGTAAAGTGTAATCTTGATGACCGTTATTCAAGGTCGGTACTTCATCGCGGTGCTGATGCTGCCGGCGTTTTTGTGAGAAAATTGGATGAAACTGTTCAAGATTTATACACTAATCACCTGAAGGACGTTCGTGAAATGCATCCACTCACTGAGATAGAGAAGCAAACTATCCAAAATAGCACCACGTGCCATATATGTGAGAAGCCGTTCAAGGCAACAGATATCAAAGTTCGTGATAACTGCCACTATACAGGAAAATTTCGTGTAGCTGTCCAAAGTATTTGTAATTTGAACTACAAGACCTCGAAAACTATTCCTGTATTCTTTCACAACCTCACACATTATGACTCTCACCTTTTCATCAAGAAATTACCAACGAAAGGAGAAAAAATATCAGTGATAGCCCAAACTAAAGAAAAGTATATTTCGTTCTCAAAGTCAATATTGGTTGATAAATCTGAAGTGTCAAGAGCATTTGATGAATATATTCAGTTGAGATTTGTAGACTCTTTTCGATTTTTACCAAAATCTCTCGATAAACTCAGCAAAAATTTGGAGGTGCAACAGTGTAACGAGGTTCGAAAATACTTCCAAGATAGCAGACAATTTGATCTAATAAGACAGAAAGGGGTTTTTCCTTACAACTATGTGGACTCCTTGGAAAAATTGTAGGAAACCCCGCTACCGTCGAAAGAGAAGTTCCATAATGATTTAACCGGCGAATCACTTTCAGACATGGATTATTATAGAGCTATAGATGTGTGGAATACCTTCGAATGTGAAACATTGGGAGATTACGCCGATGTATATTTAAAATCCGATTGTTTGCTGCTAGCAGACGTGTTTGAGAATTTCAGAAAAGTATGCATGCAACAATATAAAGTAGATCCTGCCCACTATCTGACAGCTCCTGCGCTGAGCTGGAATGCCATGTTACATTATAAACAAATAGAACTTCAGCTCTTGACTGATATAGATATGATTTGTTTTTTCAAGAAGGGTATTCGAGGAGGGGTGGCACAATGTAGCAAGACAGAAGCTGTGGCCAATGACAAATTTCTTTCAACCTTTGATCCTCAGAAACCAACATCATACATCATGTATTTGGATGCAACAAATTTATATGGAGCAAGTATGGCAAGTTATCTTCCAACAGGTGATTTTAAGTGGGTTGAGTCTGGGAATATCGAAAACTTTGACTGCCACGCGATTGAGGACGACGCATCAAAAGGATACGTTT
>OU896707.1:33476579-33525579 GCA_918026855.4 Phaedon cochleariae | reverse complement strand
GAACCTTGAAAGTCGATATTGTGAAATCTCAATCTGATTTAGAGAAAACCTATCAGCCTATTACGCAACCTCTCAAAGAATTACTCGCAACCATTGGTAAATCTGATCAAGGAACGTTTGTAAAAAATGAGCCGAAACGTGAATTTAAAGAAGAGTATCACCGTACGGCCCCAACTATGGATTTGGACGATGAAGAAACATTTCTACACGACCCCTCATTAGTAAGACCAGAATATGGGGAAAGTTTCTCTGAAGGAACAATTGGATTCAATGGCGCAACAGGAGAGATATTTAGAACAATTCAATTCTCCACTACCTAGGGCATATATTGACGATAAAATACTGGATACTGAAAATGCTTTAGTAAATGAGCTGTACCAGTTCTGGAATCAAAACGTCACTTTTCCCATGTAAATCTCCATAAGAAAAGTTAAGGTTCATTCTGGTCATTTTTGGCCACTTCAAGGTCATCCGGCTCCGACGGCGAGCAAAGCGAGAGATCCGTTCTAGAGATAACGGTGCGCATTCCATTCCATTTTTTCACTTAACAACGGCTATATACAGGGTGTATGAGTTGGCTAATAGTTGGGGAAAAAATATATAGAGTGAACCCAAAAGGCGTTATACCTCCTGGACGAGTAGACTACCAGCATATAGGCTACCCGCTAGCTAATGATTCAATCTAATATACAGGGTGTTTGGATAGCAATAAAAATATATACAGGGTGTCTGAGTAAGCAATAGCGATAAGAAATAGGGCGTCTCACGGGGTAGTAAACATACGTATGATATAGTATCCGTTCGATATACAGCAATAATAGCAATACAAACTTATATAGGGCACTCGTTGCAACAAGTGAAAGTTGGACTCAGCAAAAGTGTGACAGTTGTCGCTAGTTGACGATTCCAATCATTATACAGGGGGTTTGGATAGCAAATAAAAATATATACAGGGGAGGCAAGAACTGACAGGCGGACCCAGCGAACATATTAACGTATGACAGATGACTCGCTAGAGTCCGTTGAATATACAGGGCTTTCAAATAGTAATACAAACATGTATAGGGCAGATCAATTAAATTCAATTGGATTAAAGGAACTTACTCAGTCCGAAATGGCTCCATTTTCTGAGATACAGGGTGGTGAAGTTGTAGAATGAAAATCGAATTATTCAGACATTCAACAACTAAAGTATGACAGATGACATTTATACTATTCGACAGATGAGATGTATGACACATAACCTTCCAACGCTTATCGAAAACAGATATCCAGGTTTAGTACAACTTATGAATTTTATGAAAGCGAAAGAGTTAATTTTTCCCTAGATTCTATGGAAATTACAAGTTACGTGCCATAAGTGACTGCGTAAAACAAAGCAGAGTTTTTCCACAGATCTACGTACTTTTTCTAGGATATCATCATATACAAAGCGATTGGAGAAACCTGATTCGACTGAAAAAAACATATACAGGATGAGCAGAATAAGTAGGGTGGATTAAATATTCAAGAAACATATACAGAATGAGTCATAAAACTCGAGTCGAATGAATTATTTGAAAACATATACAGGGGGTAGAAAAAAAATCTAAAATTTATTGCCACTCATTCAAATAATTATGAAAAACAAACTATAGAACTACCATGAACCCAATCATGATGTAATTCAATCAAATGGATGATAGATGACATGACAGCATATGACCGGGGCAGATAACAAACGATCGAATGGCAGTTTCTATATACAGAAACATAGTCAGAGTCTTGAAATTCTCCATACTTATAATGATAATATTAGACATCAGGCGAACTCAGCATACCTATAGCCAGTAAAAAACATCCTTTTACCGTCCACTTTGAAATATGTCAAACAACTCTTTAGCAAAACTCGTCTTCCTATAGAAGTATTCAGAGGTATTCAGGCTGAAAAAATCATGTTTGAGTTGAATAGTAAAAAATATACAGGACGACCCATAATTCATGGATCGAAAAAATAATACAGAGTTAAACTGCAATAAAAATATATGATGTCGCTCTTCACGGAACAACATACAGAGTGCTCCATAATGCACTGAACAAAAATCAGATGTTTGAGCTGCAAAAAGGGCATTCCAGTGGAAAAAGCGTCAAAAAACCGTCACGTTTTCGTCACGCATGCGTTGAAAAGCGTTGGAAAGCGTTGAAAAACGTGAAAAAAGCGTTGAAAAAGCGTGACAAAAACGTGACGGATTCGTGACGCTTTTTCGACGTTTTTTCAGCGATAAGAAATAAGGCGACTCATGAGTAGACCACCACACTTCAGATGGGCTTAGCAAACAGATAGCTGACGTATGACGTATGTCGGATAATCGTTGACAGGATCACCGATATGTGACTATGGGGGTACACCAGAGGATTGAAATCAAACACAATGTAGAAAATTATATAATATATTCAATAAACTATACAAATAGCAGCACATTTCCCCACCACCCTCGAGGTAGTGCCTTGTGGCGCGTTGCTTCTTTTTATAGTGGGAAGCTCTCCGGTAGACCTACTTTGACCACTTGCAACGATAAATAATTAGGTTAACAATTTTTCTCAGACAGCACGAAGATTTATTCCTAAATTAATAGAAACACTTCATTAATTCGTCTAATGTATGTTTTCGCAGACAGCACGAAGATTTATTCCTAAATTAATAGAAACACTTCATTGATTCGTCTGATGTATGTTTTCACAGACAGCACGAAGATTAACTCCTAAATTAATAGAAACACTTCATTAATTCGTCTGATGGTTCTTTTTTGTTCGATTGCTAACCTAATCATTCATCACACATTTTACATAAAATTAATTAATTAATTTCCATTGCTTCACCATTGATGGAATAATGGCCCCATGGTAATGCTTCATCGATTCCTGGTATAATGTATCTCTTATCATCATTTGGACTGAGAGCTATCTTGTTCTGCGTGATTGAATGGACCTGGTACTGTTTGGCTCTAATCAAGTTTTGTGATACTGTTTTCTGTTTGGCTGTTTCCAGACATTCAACATAGTCATCGAAAGTTATAGTTGTTTCAACAACAGACTTCTTTACACCTTTCGCCTTCTTCATTACACCCATATTCATGATTATATCATCGATTTCCTCCTGATCATAGTTTTCTGCATGCAATTCTGATCTTTTCTTTTCAATTTCATTTTCAGTTGTCAACACTTTGGTGGCATATAGTTTAGATCTCAAGCCCACATAGTCCGTCATTATTCGACTCTTGTTTTCATCTGACATCATTCCGAGCACTTTTTTATTGACCTGTGGTATTCCGAATTGGTTATTCATAGGATAGTCAGAGGTATCGAATCGTTGATGGCAATCTCGCTTCATGACTTCATATGGATCTCGATTGGTAATCTCATAGATGAGCGAGTCAGTATCAGTGTACAGAACGGAGCAATCATGGAATGTGTGAACCATATAGTCGTAGTGAAAGTCATATAGGGTAGTTTTGGCGAGATCGAGAATGGCTTGACCGACGTATATGGGCTTATTCAGCCAGATTTCCAATTTCCCGAGCTCAACTGCTACCAAGTTCTCATTGAAAATGATACAGTTCTTAAACTCGGGTTTGGAAATATACGACTCGGCGCCATATCTACCCGCCCACTCCGTTAGAAGCCTAACGTTGACTCTCTTACGAATGAAGCGGGAATTTGTTTCAATAATCGATCATGTCAGTGGATTGGTATGAGAAGAGGGTACATCAATGATGGTCGGATGGAAGTATTCTCAATACAAGTGCCGAAAAACGCAACGAAATATAGAATTCGTTTGATTTTCCATGATAGGACCTTTGGGGAGCTAGGACAATGGCAGTTTTTCGAAAACACATCAACAACAATTATTCCGACATCCCCAGCACCAGTGGACCATGAAAAATTCGTCACATCATCGAATATTATACCGATTATCAATTTAGCATTCATAGTCATGATAATTCTGATAAATATCATTCAGTAATTCTTCATGAAGAAATAAAATCGAATATAATCAACTTGTTGTGCATATTTTCCGTTTAGAATTCACTGATTTGGCCGGTTACTTCCTGCGATAATGATGAAGTCTCATACGATTGCGGTTGCTGTTTTTTCCAACGATTCAGATTGTAGCGAGAACATCCTGTTTTTGCGGTTGATTGTTATTCCAACAGTTTAGATAAGGTCGAGAATATCCTGTACATGTGGTCATATGTTTTTTCCAACATTACAGATAAGTTCAGAAATATCCGGCAAATGTGGGTAGATATTGTATTCTATTTGGTTTTTACGTGGTGAGTAAAACCGCAGAAAATAACGAATGTTATTCACATATCGCGCGCGTTCAGTATCCCCTTTTCCCCACATATCTTTCTGCCTATATAACCAATGTCGCAACGCTCTAACATTCATTCGAATCGCAGCAGCAGCTCATTGAACAACAGTCAGTGCTATATTGTGTGTGCGTGCATCATCAAAAATAGTAAGTACCTTTTTTATCAAAGTGCTAATTTCTTTTATGAAGCTTTCATAGTTTTCCCATTTCGAGTTTTTCGAACCAACAACAATAGCAATAACTGCCTTTTGTTTCAATTCAAGTGTTCATCCTCAGTCCTGCATATGTTATAGTCCTTTTCCATTATATTCAGAGTTTTTTCGAAAAAAATAATTCAACCAAGTGTCAACGATTATTCTGAAATTGTAAATGATTCATCCTCTAGTGCTCGTTGTTTCTACCCTATATAATATTACGGTTTTATTTTGAGTTTTATCGTGGATTATTTCATCCAAGTGCTAATTTGTATACCCTATCCTATATAATAATCCATCGTTTTTCATTTTATTTTTTCCAAATAATTACTTGAATATATAAAAGATAACGATGCACCGGTGGTTTATTTTACACCAATAGATAATGATTATTTCATCATAAACCTTGGCATAATATGATTAATAAACATTGCTTTGACATACTTCCTGAATATCTCCCTATATATATCCGGCGATATCCATCCATAGATTGCTGTTATCTGTAGTCACATACCGACATTCGTTGGAAATGCGAAAAATTTAAATAGCTGTTATCTGCAGCCATATGCCAACATTCGCTGGAAATGCAAAAAATTGAATAGCTCGAGAGTATAAAATGTGCTAGCCGTATCTAGACGAATCATTCGATACCAACACATCAAGTGTTCGAGTATCTTGAAAAGTGTTCAGCACCAATTGATAATTTAGTGCTTGCGCCTTTTATCTTGAAGAAAAGTAAGTTTTTATATTTCCATAGCGCTTTTCTATTCGTTCTGATCGCTTTAATGTTTCAATCAGCCATTCCTCTTGAAAATATCAGCCGGGTAGCCGTGCGTATAGAGTGTCAATATTGATAATCAGCATTCGCTTACCGGCCGTGGGTTCGATTCTCAGCGATTACAGAAATTTTTCTGATGGCCAAAGAAAGTGTTTTGGAATCACACGTTAAAAGGTATAAGGTCCCCATCATTCCTTGCTCGCACAAGTCTCTTGAAGACTTCTGAGGGTTGCTCGTTAGGGGGAGTAACCGAATGAAAGATAGAACAATTTTAGAGAAAATTATTTTTTGTTTTTTCAAAACAGAGCATTCATTAGGCCATCGTGAATATTATTTCATAAAGTTTATGCAACACCCTGTATCTCTAAAACGAATCAAATATCAGTGTTCCATTTCAAAAAATATAGTGAGGATATAGAAACACCCTGTATAGTTTTTTCCTCAAAGTGTTGTCCTCAAATACCTTACGTTGTGTTTGAGACACCTTATATATTAGTTTTCGCATCATATTATTAATTTTATTATTATTTTTACCGAGTGTAACCTGTAGAATATTTCGAAATCAGAACAAACAGAATATAAGCAAGCAATAATATGAGTTGTGGGTATGAACTTGTAATGAGTAGGTATAATCTCAACATACATGAGTGGTCTTAACGTTCCCATCCAACTTCTTATTTATGTTATTCAAACAAAAACAGCTGTTCGGACTCTTATCACGCTGGAAATGAGCCATGCAGATATCATTAACCATAATCTACAACAGGCCTATGTTGCATTTAGATGTTTTTGCATAGATAATCTTCTGTTATTGGTATACCGGGCGGCTCAAAACTATAAATGCCTTTAAATTAGCGTGGTTTCGTTATTCGAATGTTTTTCAGCATAGATAATCTACATTTAAGTTTATGTTGATGGTATACAGTGTGGTTCAAAAACTAGAAAGGCTTTTACACTGTTTTTCGTTTTTCTCTTGAGATTAGCCCTATGTATGATATCGCGAAAAGTGAATGGAAATGGAATCACGCGATTAGATCAAGCTATATTACAAAAATAAATAATGTGAAATGTCAGTCAATCTACACAATGGAAAAAAATGTATTCTTTCATGGATCGAAAGCTGTAAAGAAAATCGGGCAATGGAAGATGATGACGTCATGACAGATATATTGATCGATCAGTGGTATCAAGATCAGAACATATCCTGTTATATATTATTTGTGTGGACGGGTTTCCGACATTTTTTGCCTTAATGTCTAGCATGAACTTTGACCCTTTGGGAAAACTCTAAATTTTATCTATACTATGATGGAGTATCGGAGAAGAGGATTTGCATCTAAACTAATACTACACATCAAGAAAACGGATCAATTTTCAGCCTTTCGTTCACACATTGGATCTGAGAAATTATGTGAAAAATGTTTATGTATTAATTATGGTGATATGAATGGTTCTGTGATGTATAGGTATCCATAATAAATATAAAAAAGTTCATTATTTTATTCAAAATCGCAACTAATTCACTATGAGTCGTTATACAGGGTGTTTTTTAAAAATCATATAGTCACATGTTCAATCAACAAATACCTACATAAAGTAAGTGGAGTTGACTAGTCATTGCGTGTTAGTCTCAAATGCTCACAAACACAATAAAAGACGGATAAATTTCAATAATTTATTTTAGATATGCCAACATTTTCAAGTTCGATAAGAATAAGGTTGATTTCTTCATTGTTTTGTGAGTCATTATATTTCATTAAATATCTCAGTCTATCTACCAAGACATTCGGATCTGTCCATTCATCTGAAATATCAAACTCTTCGTTTCCACTACTGGCTTTAGGCTCCACGCTCGACTTTAAGCGTTTACACTGGGTCTTATTTTTGAAGAGTGGTTTGATAACTTTATTGAATTTCTTCTTATCAGCTTGTCTTCGTAATCGCCCTAATCGATCTCTATGAATAGAGCTGATTTCTAGCATCTGTTTATACATCTGGTGATCCAGAGGCGTGTAATTTCGAGGGTTCTTGGAAAATAATAATTCCAAAAGACCCAGAGTACTTTTAAAATCAACATTATCTACGCCTATGTATTGGTCCTCAAAGCGTAGATTCTTATGTCCAAGTGTCCATCTGCCGTCAACATATTTCGGTCCATAAGCATTATCATAATCTGCACAGTGATATTTATCTAATGCTTGCTCTGATGAATGTGGTTCAGACTCCATGATGTGAACGCTATGGTGTCTGATATACAACTGAAGACTCTTGAATACCTCTGAAGACATCTGAATACCTCTGAAGACATCTGAATACCTCTGAAGACATCTGAAGACATCTGAAGGCGCGATCTGAAGACTTCTGAAGACATCTGAAGACTTCTGAATACCTCTGAAGGCGTGATCTGAAGACTTCTGAAGACATCTGAATACCTCTGAATACTTCTATAGGCGTGATCTGAAGACTTTTGAAGACATCTGAATACCTCTGAATACTTCTATAGGCGTGATCTGAAGACTTTTGAATCCATTAACTACCATCCGCTAATCAGCTAGGTTATTCGAATTGGTGGCGTACACTCTATGGGCATTCATCATATGGTGGTATAGGTTACTTTTATTCAAGAATTTCCCACATTTCTCACACAATAGCTCATAGGGAAATTTTCTCTTTTTAAAACTTTCCCACGTCCTATTGATATTGAAAGCAATCCGCTCTCCACTATTGAGGCATTCTATTATAAAACAGTCATTACAAAGTTCTCGTACAGTACACAGCTGATGACAGCGCTTACAATATTAGCTATAACTACTCTGCAGTTGGATGTGGAATGATCTACTGGATAGTGAAATAAGTAATAATGATGACAGTGTCGATGATCATGATATTAGCTTCGAGTAGCATTTTTACTATGTTAGATATAACCTATCTCAGTTATTTTCCCGTTTCGAATTATTATTTATAAGTTAATTAATTAGTCTAGTGGTCATTTTTCAAAATATCAAAAATATTATATGGTCACACTACTTCTCATCCGTCAATTCGCGTCACTGCATGCAGGTGGCGCTGCGGAGACTGCCTACATTTCGCCGCTGAATGTCTGTCGGAGTTCTATAAATACTGTGACCATGTGAAACATAAATTAATCTAACTTAGATGAAATCTCATCAGTAACTAGTTTACTTAACTAATATTTTATATCAATATAAAATGATGAATGGGTGATAACAACACACTGTTAATTTGAACAATACAGGAGTCACGCAGAGTGATTAATTATTTTTCCGGTGGATCCGACACTATTTATAGTGTGAAATCTACTCTGTACTATTATATACCCAACTCTCAACCTTTGTGACTATGTAATATTCGGTTATTGCATTCCACTCTAAAGTGATAGTGACACTAGCTTGGGTCTTGAGTAGGATGTTCACATTCGAAATTGTTTCTTTCAACTATTTGTGTTTATTCAATATTTTTAGAGAGATAAATAGAGTGAGTACACTAATTGAAAAGATTACACTTTAATATACTAGACTATACATTTACTCAAAAGCTTAGTGGTCCTCCTGGGAACGGGTGTTCACTCTATTTTTTTTTTTACTGTGTATCTGTCTACAAATATAAGATCATAGAAAGAATCTGCGTATGGGTTTTAAAGTGTATGAGTGCGCATGCGTGGACAAGGATAGATCCGAAATAAAAGAGTGATATGCGCATGCGTCTGAGAAGGTTGAATGCTCAAACTTAGTTCAACTATCGCATTCTATCACTGACTGCGCTTGAGTGCAGACGTATTTTTGTGTGTCAATTAGAGTTATTATTTTTCCAGTTGTGAAAAGATGGCGCTGTTTGCCGATTTGGTTAAGCATATCGCATCCATTTTGGGGCTTCTAACTCCAAATTATGATGAGAAAGTCGTACTGGAAGGATTGCGGGAATGCCAGAAGGGCATAAAGCGACTAAATAGGGCTTTGAAGAATTCGACGACTTTCGGTGAGAAGCAACACCTGGAAGCCTGTCTTCGGAATATCAGAAGTTTGCGGAACCAGTTTAAAGCACTTCAGAAGAAGGGGGCTGGCATTATGACAAGAACGGAAACTGCTAAACATCGAGTTCGCTGGGAAGATTCTCTGTCTGCTTTTGATAGCAGGATTCGGACTGGAGTAATCTCGAATTTAAAACATAAGGATCCTGCAGCCTTCTTGACCGATTGCAGAGCGTTGTTCAGCCGACGTATCCAGAATGCCCTCAAGAATGATGCTGCAATCAAGGTGAATACTGTTTTCTGCGGGGAGTTTGAGCTTGTGAAGGGAGATAGTGTACTTAGGGAGTACAAGTACTTTACAACCTCAAACTCCCCTATCTACAAGGATACCGATTTGAATGTCTGGTTCGACGAAAAAGTTACCACACCAATTTTGACAGAGTTGGAGGAATTCCAAGAGCGTGACAGCGGATGGGCGCTTAAAAATATCATCAATCTGGGGGTGAACATCAACAAGTTTACACCTCAACTTGGATCATCATACATTGAGCTGCCACCGCAGATTAAGCACAAAGGAGCTTGCATCAACGTCAAAAACGAAGATGATTTATGCTTTGGGTGGGCTGTGACGTCTGCTTTGTATCCCGCTAACATTAATGTCAATAGGTCCAGCTCATACCCACACCCTGCTGCAGTTCTCAACCTCAAGGGCATTCAGTTTCCTATGACGGTCAAACAGATTCCTCGGTTCGAGAAGCAGAATGGGGTATCGGTTAATGTATATATCCTACAAAAGGCATCGAAAAACTTGCAGACAATGCCCACATACTTAACAAAGGAAAAGAAAGATAGACACGTCAATCTCCTACTCATTCAGGATCGTTACTTCGATGAGAAAGATGCAAGCGAAGAGCTCTCATCCCCCACCAAGTACCATTATTGCTGGATAAAGGATCTGTCCAGACTTCTTTCTTCTCAGCTCAGTAAAGATGGACATAAGAAGTTCTTCTGCGACCGCTGTCTTCATTATTTCTATTCTGAAGATAAACTCATCAAACATACTGAGAGCTGCTTGAAAATAAATGAGACCGCAATCAGAATGCCTGAGGAGGGGAAAAACATTCTGAAATTTAAAAATCATAAAAACAAGGAGAAGGCCCCATTCATAGTTTATGCTGATTTGGAGTCTGTTCTGGAAAATACTGGAGATCCGAAGAAGCCTCAGCACCACGTTCCAGCTGCCGTCGGATACTTTATGAAATGCTCCTACGACGATTCCCTCTCCTTTTATCGTTCGTACCGAGGGCAGGACTGTATGGCGTGGTTCGCTGATGAGCTCAAACAGTTGGCTGAAGATATGTCTACGGTATTTTTATGTCCATATAACATCACTATGTCTACTGAGCAAGAAGTTGAGTTTCAAAGAGCTAAACATTGCCATATTTGCGAACAGCCTTTTGGATCTACCGATAAGAAAGTTCGTGATCATAATCACCTGATTCCTGAAAACAACTATAGAGGCCCTGCGCATGAAAGCTGCAACGTTCGATACCAGGACAGCCATGTGGTGCCAGTTGTGTTTCACAATTTGAGTGGTTATGATGCAAATTTTATTATCGAAGATATAGCATCCAAAATGAAGGGCAAAATCGATTTATTACCAATCACTAAAGAGAAATATATATCCTTTACGAAACATGTTGATGAGACTTCAATTCAGTTTCGTTTCATTGACTCATTTCGCTTTATGAACTCTTCTCTAGATATGTTGGCATCATATCTGGAGGAATTTCCAAATTTAAAATCACAATTTTCTAATATTTCCAATGATCAGCTCCAGTTGTTAACTAAAAAAGGAGTGATGCCCTACGATTATATCGACTCATTCGAAAGATTCGATGAAACTCAGCTTCCTCCAATAGAGTCATTTTACAGTAAATTGTATGACAAACCATGCCCCCGTAGACACTACCTTCACGCCAAGCTGGTATGGTCGAAATTTGGCTGTAAAGACTTGGGTCAATATGTTGACCTCTACATGAAAACGGACATTATGCTGTTAGCCGATGTTTTTGAGCAGTTTCGATCCAGCTGCCACAACACCTATGGTCTCGATCCTGCTCATTATTTCACACTACCAGGGTTCACGTGGGACGCCATGCTGAAGCATACAAAGCAAGAGTTGGAACTGCTTACCGATGTAGACATGTTTCTATTTGTTGAGCAAGGTATCCGAGGAGGATTGAGCCAAGTTTGTTCTAAACGAAGAGCTCAAGCAAACAACAAGTACATGCCTAATTATAATTCATCAAAGCCAGACTCATATTTGATGTATTATGATGTAAACAACCAATATGGTTGGGCAATGTCTCAGTCGTTACCATATGGAGGCTTTGAATGGGCTGACACTAATATCGACGTCACAGCTATTCCTGATGATGCCGATAAAGGATGTATTTTGGAAGTCGACTTGGAGTATCCACATCGCCTCCATAATCTACATAAAGACATTCCTTTCTGCCCTGAACACATCAATCCGAAGACGATGAAGCCTCCAACGAGATCATCTCAGCCTACCAAGTTGATGGCAACGTTAAATCATAAGGAGAAGTATGTCATCCACTACCGCACCTTGAAACAGGCGCTGAAGCATGGCCTAGTGTTGAAAAAGATTCACCGAGTACTCAAGTTTCGACAATCCCCATGGCTTAAATCCTATATTGATCTCAACACCAACCTCCGTAAACAGGCAAAAAATGAATTCGAGAAAAATCTCTTCAAACTCATGAACAACGCTGTTTTCGGGAAAACGATGGAGAACATTCGTAAGAGAGTCAACGTTAGGCTTCTGACGGAGTGGGCGGGGAGATATGGCGCTGAGTCGTATATTTCCAAACCCGAGTTCAAGAACTGTATCATTTTCAATGAGAACTTGGTAGCAGTTGAGCTCGGGAAATTGGAAATCTGGCTGAATAAGCCCATATACGTCGGTCAAGCCATTCTCGATCTCGCCAAGACTACCCTATATGACTTTCACTACGACTATATGGTTCACACATTCCATGATTGCTCCGTTCTGTACACTGATACTGACTCGCTCATCTATGAGATTACCAATCGAGATCCATATAAAGTCATGAAGCGAGATTGCCATCAACGATTCGATACCTCTGACTATCCTATGAATAACCAATTCGGAATACCACAGGTCAATAAAAAAGTGCTCGGAATGATGTCAGATGAAAACAAGAGTCGAATAATGACGGACTATGTGGGCTTGAGATCTAAACTATATGCCACCAAAGTGTTGACAACTGAAAATGAAATTGAAAAGAAAAGATCAGACTTGCATGCAGAAAACTATGATCAGGAGGAAATCGATGATATAATCATGAATATGGGTGTAATGAAGAAGGCGAAAGGTGTAAAGAAGTCTGTTGTTAAAACAACTATAACTTTCGATGACTATGTTGAATGTCTGGAAACAGCCAAACAGAAAACAGTATCACAAAACTTGATTAGAGCCAAACAGTACCAGGTCCATTCAATCACGCAGAACAAGATAGCTCTCAGTCCAAATGATGATAAGAGATACATTATACCAGGAATCGATGAAGCGTTACCATGGGGCCATTATTCCATCAATGGTGAAGCAATGGAAATTGATAATTAATTAATTAATTTTATGTAAAATGTGTGATGAATGATTAGGTTAGCAATCGAACAAAAAAGAACCATCAGACAAATTAATGAAGTGTTTCTATTAATTTAGGAATGAATCTTCGTGCTGTCTGTGAAAACATACATCAGACGAATCAATGAAGTGTTTCTATTAATTTAGGAATAAATCTTCGTGCTGTCTGCGAAAACATACATTAGACGAATTAATGAAGTGTTTCTATTAATTTAGGAATAAATCTTCGTGCAGTCTGAGAAAAATTGTTAACCTAATTATTTATCGCCGCAAGTGGTCAAAGTAGGTCTACCGGAGAGCTTCCCACTATAAAAAGAAGCAACGCGCCACAAGGCACTACCTCGAGGGTGGTGGGGAAATGTGCTGCTATTTGTATAGATTATTGAATATATTATATAATTTTCTACATTGTGTTTGATTTCAATCCTCTGGTGTACCCCCATAGTCACATATCGGTGATCCTGTCAACGATTATCCGACATACGTCATACGTCAGCTATCTGTTTGCTAAGCCCATCTGAAGTGTGGTGGTCTACTCATGAGTCGCCTTATTTCTTATCGCTGAAAAAACGTCGAAAAAGCGTCACGAATCCGTCACGTTTTTGTCACGCTTTTTCAACGCTTTTTTCACGTTTTTCAACGCTTTCCAACGCTTTTCAACGCATGCGTGACGGTTTTTTGACGCTTTTTCCACTGGAATGCCCTTTTTGCAGCTCAAACATCTGATTTTTGTTCAGTGCATTATGGAGCACTCTGTATGTTGTTCCGTGAAGAGCGACATCATATATTTTTATTGCAGTTTAACTCTGTATTATTTTTTCGATCCATGAATTATGGGTCGTCCTGTATATTTTTTACTATTCAACTCAAACATGATTTTTTCAGCCTGAATACCTCTGAATACTTCTATAGGAAGACGAGTTTTGCTAAAGAGTTGTTTGACATATTTCAAAGTGGACGGTAAAAGGATGTTTTTTACTGGGTATAGGTATGCTGAGTTCGCCTGATGTCTAATATTATCATTATAAGTATGGAGAATTTCAAGACTCTGACTATGTTTCTGTATATAGAAACTGCCATTCGATCGTTTGTTATCTGCCCCGGTCATATGCTGTCATGTCATCTATCATCCATTTGATTGAATTACATCATGATTGGGTTCATGGTAGTTCTATAGTTTGTTTTTCATAATTATTTGAATGAGTGGCAATAAATTTTAGATTTTTTTTCTACCCCCTGTATATGTTTTCAAATAATTCATTCGACTCGAGTTTTATGACTCATTCTGTATATGTTTCTTGAATATTTAATCCACCCTACTTATTCTGCTCATCCTGTATATGTTTTTTTCAGTCGAATCAGGTTTCTCCAATCGCTTTGTATATGATGATATCCTAGAAAAAGTACGTAGATCTGTGGAAAAACTCTGCTTTGTTTTACGCAGTCACTTATGGCACGTAACTTGTAATTTCCATAGAATCTAGGGAAAAATTAACTCTTTCGCTTTCATAAAATTCATAAGTTGTACTAAACCTGGATATCTGTTTTCGATAAGCGTTGGAAGGTTATGTGTCATACATCTCATCTGTCGAATAGTATAAATGTCATCTGTCATACTTTAGTTGTTGAATGTCTGAATAATTCGATTTTCATTCTACAACTTCACCACCCTGTATCTCAGAAAATGGAGCCATTTCGGACTGAGTAAGTTCCTTTAATCCAATTGAATTTAATTGATCTGCCCTATACATGTTTGTATTACTATTTGAAAGCCCTGTATATTCAACGGACTCTAGCGAGTCATCTGTCATACGTTAATATGTTCGCTGGGTCCGCCTGTCAGTTCTTGCCTCCCCTGTATATATTTTTATTTGCTATCCAAACCCCCTGTATAATGATTGGAATCGTCAACTAGCGACAACTGTCACACTTTTGCTGAGTCCAACTTTCACTTGTTGCAACGAGTGCCCTATATAAGTTTGTATTGCTATTATTGCTGTATATCGAACGGATACTATATCATACGTATGTTTACTACCCCGTGAGACGCCCTATTTCTTATCGCTATTGCTTACTCAGACACCCTGTATATATTTTTATTGCTATCCAAACACCCTGTATATTAGATTGAATCATTAGCTAGCGGGTAGCCTATATGCTGGTAGTCTACTCGTCCAGGAGGTATAACGCCTTTTGGGTTCACTCTATATATTTTTTCCCCAACTATTAGCCAACTCATACACCCTGTATATAGCCGTTGTTAAGTGAAAAAATGGAATGGAATGCGCACCGTTATCTCTAGAACGGATCTCTCGCTTTGCTCGCCGTCGGAGCCGGATGACCTTGAAGTGGCCAAAAATGACCAGAATGAACCTTAACTTTTCTTATGGAGATTTACATGGGAAAAGTGACGTTTTGATTCCAGAACTGGTACAGCTCATTTACTTGCTTTTGATGATACTTTTGGTGTTTATTTTGATCCGTTCACAAAGAAATATGCTATTGGTGATTCTACAATAGATTTTGACGACCCTGATTTCATTATAAATGGTACTTTGAAATATAAGGGTACTCCTGGATTATATGAGCTCATGTTCAAAAGATATCCTACTGGTATGAAAAACAGTGATATAGATCAGTATATTGATATAGGTTGAAGAACCAAGACACATTATTTAGGCTATAATCCTGTGAAAGGGCTATCTACATCAAATTCGCAAAAATTCATTGACATTATCAAACCAATAATCACTATGCTACATTTCATGAATTTGGAGAAAACTGTAAAAAAAAGACCTCTAAGCCCACATCAATACCTTCAGTTGTTTGAGGGCAACCAAAGAGACCAAGAAGTGGTTCCACTCCTTCAATCATAACGACAAGAAGCCGAACATAACAGGGAGGTAAATTAACCATGATGCAACTGACCAAAAAACCTGCGGAATATAAATATTTTAACGACTTTAATGAATCAGTAGATAGACTAAGGCTTCTGATTGCTTCTGAATCAGCTGGTGATACTGGTCACAATAATGAGATTATTTCTATTATTGAAGAGCTGAGGGGAAGCAAGATCATAAAATAGATTGATAGTTATTATTTTGATTCATTCTGATTATAGCACTGTGACGATGCCGATCGATAAGTTTGGAAGACATCTTTTTAACGAAAACCGAAATCCTAGCACATCTCCAGAAGAACCATTATTGGCATCAACGCAGCCTATACAGTTACAATCACCTTTCTATATCTGTCAACCAATATCTTACCATAGTAAATGTATGATTACTATTCGTGGATCGGGTTCAGGTCAACAAGTTCCAGGAATGGTGAAAAAACAACTGGGTCTTCTAACAAGAAACCAATAGTGGATCATATGTCTTTCCGGTATCTAGAAAGATTGAGGAAATTGATGTTTCACCAAAGGATACAACAATAATGTTGGGGGATAATGACATACAGGTGAAAGAATTGATAGAAAAAGAGATAAATGAAGGTGACACGATCTCATTTGCCTCTATCAGAAGAGATCGATTGGGTTCATTGTATGCTCAAATAGTGCTTCAGTGCCCATTAACTAAGAATGAGTTGTGTCGAAGAATCAGTCGTAAACGAATTACATAAGCCTGCTAGGAAAACATTCAGAAGACGTCGAGTGATAGTGGAAGGTTTGAATGACTTGTATCAGGCTGTTCTAGTTGAAATGATACCCTACGCAAAAATTAATAAAGGATACCGCTACATATTAGTTGTAATCAATGTTTTTAGAAAATTGGTATGGTTAAGACGGGTAAAACGTAAAAACGCAAAAGATGTCACAGAAGCAATAAGAGATATCCTTGATGAAGTTGAAATCAAACCTAAGAATATTCAAACCGATATGGGGAAAGAATTCTACAACAAAGATTTCAGATCGTTGATGGAATCTCTCAACATAAATCACTATAGTACATTTTCAAATCTGAAAGCTAGTGTAGTTGAGCGGGTGAATCGCACTTCAAAGAATTTAATGTGGAAGGAATTCAGTTTGCAGGGTACTTATAAGTGGTTGAATATTCTCAAGGAAATAGAGGATGTATATAATAACACAAAACACAGCACAATTGGAATGAAACAAAAAGATGTAAATTCTGGCAATGAAACTACATTACTGAAAACTGTATATAGTCGTTTGAAAACAATTGATCCTAGAAAGAATAAATTCAAAGTAGGCGACTTTGTAAGAATAAGCAAGTTCAGAGAAGCATTTTAGAAATCGTATCAGCCTTATTGGTCCAATGGAGTGTTCAGAATTTGAAGTGTGAAATGGGCAAACCCAACTACCTACTTGCTAGAAGATCAGAATCGAGAAGGAATTCGGGGAGGTTTCTACAACGAAGAGCTTCAGAAAGTGAAATATCCCAACATCTACTTGGTTGAAAATGTTTTACAGCAACGTGGAAACAAAATTCGTGTCAAGTGGCTAGGCTTAGATAATTCTCATGATTCATGGATTGATGAAAAAGAACTTTTGTGAAATACATTAATTTATAATTTATATATTTTTTTTGGAATAAAACAATCATTTAGAGTATAGGCAATTTTATTGAGTAATTCCTAGGGGGTACAATTATTCGTATGCTAATTTCTATTGTACATTATTCAGGTCTTCAGGAAAAACGTCAGGGTATATGTAGATGGATTCTGATACTAAACTGATATTTTCACTAATTGGGTTCTCCTGAGGCCTGACAAGATTGTGCGCATTGTTCAATACATCTCCATCTTGATTTTCAAGAGCTCTCTGCAGAACTGTGAGGTATTTCGTAAACTGCAGTCTTCCCAACATTTCCACTTGATATTTGATGGGTGGCAATAAAGTCCACAACTTGCAAATGGATTCATAACCCAAGTGGATATGGATGTTATTTCTCTGGATCTTAACAACACTTGTTTCCGAAATTTTTATAAAGTATATCTGAAATGATTCGCCATCTAACGATTCTGGATGGTCAGTAGGATAGAAATAGTTTGTTATGATTTCTTGGTATCTAAGGAAATCAATCCACTCACGATTATTGGAAGTGATAGCATCATTCTTGATTCCTGATATCTGTATGCTTGGTTTGAATCCAAAGTCGTAGGATAATCCTATGGAAACGTGCTTGCTTCTCGATTCATTCAAAGGAAATTTTCTTTCTCCCAGCAATAGTGCTTTATGTTTGTTTTGTTGTTGTTCTTCCAGATTGTAGCGTACTTCTGAAGGATCGGTAGAAACATGTGTATAGTAGCTATGTACATCCGAATTCACTGTTGCGTTAGATAAATCCATTTCAGAATATTTGTTTTCACAACTGAAATACGGAAACTAAGTGAAGAATCTGAGTGTGATACGTTATAAACCATTTAATTTGAGTGGTGGGGGTATGATAACCGAATCATTACATTAATTAATATAAATCGGGCGATATTCCCAAATACTTCTTAATCAGAGATAATTGAATTAGTCTGATGATTCATAAGGTACACCTGCTTTCTTTAATTGTAGATGATTTAATTACATTGGTGACTCATTGCAAACATGTGTTATCTTGATCGAACATGATTGACTTAGTCTGATGACTCATATAGTGCGCCTGCTTTTTCTTGATCGAACATGATTGAATTAGTCTGATGACTCATACATACCACATGTTTTCTTCTTTATTGGAGATGACATTAATATTGAAAGTAAGCACAGTTCATTCCAATAAACATGTATTCACAAACTTTTTTAATCTTCATGACCCTCCATTCTTCAACATACAGTAGATATGATTTTCTGTTTGGTGTAAATATTATGAATTCGGTCCTGCCCTACTGTAAAAATCGATATGAAATAATAGGGGCCTCCTTTCCGTGCAGAATTGTACAACTCATGCCCTCTGTTATGGAAATGCTCCGACAGAAAGAGAAAACCGTCATTCTGTTCATGGTTTCACAGAGAAAATTGAATATTCACCCTCGTTTGGCTCGATGCGTTAGACCAGAAATCACGCATAAGTATTTCAGAAATCTTCTTCGGTCGTCTGTGGTTGAATATGTGTACAATTATTCTCGGTTTTCTCAAGTTTATAGGGAGTGATACAGGTACGAATTGATAGAAATGTAAGTTAGTCAACTCGATCAGTAGTGGGAGTGTGTGGTATTTCAGTGGATTATTCCAAGTGTATCGGGAGTGACACCGGATTAACAGGACGCTAACTGATAGAAATGTGAGTTAGTCAACTCGATCGGTGATGTGTGGTGTGTGTGGTGTTTCGGTGGATTATTCCAAGTGTATCGGGAGTGACACCGGATTTATAGGACGCTAACTGATAGAAATGTGAGTAAGTCAACTCGATCGGTAGTGTGTGGTGTGTGGTGTTTCGGTGGATTATTCCAAGTGTATCGGGAAGTGATACAGGACACAAACTAATAGGAGTGTGAGTAACTTCTTCATTTGCCTATTGTACCCATTATATACCCTTCGAAGTCGTCTCATACGGATATCGTCATCGTATCTGCTTCAACTGTATGCATGTCAGAGATTCTAGACAGCAGAGTCACAGTGTGAATATGGTCGAAGTCGAAGTTTCTTGTTATGCAAGCTGTGTGCATTATTCCCGCTTGAAACCCTATATGGTCACTGCAATCGTATTTGCTACAACTGTTAGCATGTAAGATGCTAGACGGCAGAGTTACAGTGTGAACAAAGTCGAAGTCGAAGTTTCTTGTTGTGCAAGTTGTGTTCGTTATACCCGCTTGGAAGTCGTCTCATATGAGCATTGTGGACTCGTCTGCTTCAATAGTATCCATGTGAGATGATAGGATAGAGAGATGAAGTGTGCACAACGATGAAGTTGATGTATCTCCATTTGCCTATTGTACTCGTTATATACCATTCGAAGTCGTCTCATACGGATACTGCCATCGTATCTGCTTCAACTGTATGCATGTCAGATGCTAGACTGCAGAGTTTTTGTGTAAACATAGTCGTAGTCGAAGTTTTTGTTCTGCAAGTCGTGTGCGTTATACCCTCTTGAAAGTCGTCTTATATGGTCATTGCGAACTTGTCTGCTCCAATAGTGACTATGTCAGATGATAGGATAGAGAGATATAGTGTGCACAACGAAGAAGTCGATGTATCTTCATTTGCCTATTGAACTCGTTAAATACTCTTCAGAGTCGTCTCATACGGCACTGCCATCGTATCTGCTCAACTAAATGCATGTCAGATGCTAGACTGCAGAGTTACAGTGTAAACATAGTCGAAGACGGAGTTTTTTGTTCTGCAAGCTGTGTGCGTTATAACTGCTTGGAAGTCGTCTTATATGGTCAATGTGAACTTGTCTGCTTCGATAGTGTCCATGTGATATCATAGAATAGAGAGATATAGTGTGTTCGACGATGAATTCGATGTATCCCCATTTGCCTATTGTACTCGTTATATACCCTTCAAAGTCGTCTCATGCGGTCACTGCCATCGCATCTGCTTCAACTGTATGCATGTCTGGACTGCAGAGTTACAGTGAAAACATAGTCAAAGTCAGAGTTCATTGTCCTGCAAGCTGTGTGCGTTATACCCGCTCAGGAGTCGTCTAATATGGTCAATGCAAACTTGTCTGCTTCAATAGTGTCAATGTGAGATGATATGATAGAGAGATATGGTGTGCACAACGATGAAGTCGATGTATCTTCATTTGCCTATTGTACTCGTTATATACCCTTCAACAATGACTTATACGGTCACTGCAATCGTATATGCTTCATCTGTATGCATGTCAGATGCTTGACGGCAGAGTTACAGTGTAAACATAGTCGGAGTTTCTTGTTTTGCAAGTTGTGTGCGTTATACTTGCTTGGAAGTCGTCTCATATAGGCATCATGAACTCGTCTGCTTCAATAATACTCATGTGAGTTGATAGGATCGAGATATAAATTGTGCACACCGAAGAAGTCGATGTATCTTCATCTGCCTATTGTACTTGCTATATACCCTTCAAAGTCGTCTAATATGGTCACTACGATCATAACTGCTGCAACTGTATGCATGTCAGATGGTAGACTGCAGAGTGACAGTGTAAACATAGTCAAAGTCGAAGTTTCTTGTTCTGCAAGCTGTGTGCGTTATACCTGCTTGTAAGTCGTCTCATATGGTCATTGCGAACTTGTCTGATTCAATAGTGTCCACGTAAGATGATACGATAGAGAGATATAGTGTGCACAATGATGAAGTTGATGTATCTCCATTTGCCTATTGTACTCGTTATATACAGTAGATATATATTAGGAATCCTGGACCATGCATCACGGCATCAGACAGCCAATCAGAGCACTCCATTCAATTCCCCCTAATTATTCAATCACCCCATGAAGGAAAGCACCCTATGATCTAATTCATTAACCATTTAGTACTTGAGAACACGTGCACTCAGTCTAATTCACTCATATGCGGGTAAAGCGTGAGTCATAACAATGATGCGGGTATAGTGTAAGTCATCCGAATAATGCGGGTATAGTATGAGTCATCAGAATATTACGGGCAGCAGATGCGGGTATCAGATGTTTGGTTTTGCAAATATGCGGGCAGCGGATGCGCATGCGGATACCCCTCTACTGAACGATATGAAATCGGGTTAGAGCCAGCGTACTTTAGTTCAGTCTTGAGCGAGCCTCAGTCCTCGAGTTTCTCCAGCGGGTAAGGACCGGTGAATTCTAGTTCAGTCTTGAGCTTGTCTTAGTTTATACGTTTCTTCAACACGTTCGAGTTCACTAAGTGATAATGAAGTGCGGTTATTGTGGCAATGAATTTTCTTCAACAAGCTCTTTATTCCGGCATGTACGCAAAAATTGCAGGAATAATCGAGATGTGAATGGACCACCGGCCAAGAAGATGAAGTCCAATAGTGCGGACGATCAGCAAGCATCTACGTCGAACAACACATTGTTCAACTATTTTCCTATGCAGGAATCTGATACTCATGGTGCTGAAAAGCGAAAAAAAATAGATCAACCTGTTGAAAATAATCTGGGAGATGGGATAGTGAAACTTCGTTGTGCTCTCAAGAACAGGATAGCCACCTATCGATTTTCCAGTGACAAAGCCCTCACCGATCTTCACGAATTTTTGCAGGAAGTGAAACCAAAAGTTCTGGCTGTTCTGACAGAATATTTGGGGACTCATCATAGCTTGGAGATAAATTTGTAACTTTTCGGATTGTATGTCATACCAGAGAAGGAACTATCTGATATTAAGTCCTTCAACACCAGGAATAAAACCCTGACAAAAGCATCAAACATTGAGCACGATTATGATGACTTCAAGGAAGAAATGATTGTGAAGGCGTCAGAGTTTCAAGAACAGGATTCTGGGTGGATATTGAAACATGCCATGTTTTTGAATGTGAATATCAATAAATTCTCATCAATTTCGGCCTCTTCATACATCAAGCTGCCCAGAGCTATAGAATCCAAACATGCGGTTTTGAATATTCAAAATAAGTACAGAGCCTGCTTCGCATGGTCCATCAATGCTGCGATTTTTCCTGCAGACGATCATCCAATAAGGACGTCATCATATCCACATTACAATACCCTGTTGAATTTTCAAGGACTCGTCTTTTCCATGAAATTGAAGGATATCCCAAAGTTCGAGCGACTCATATATCTCAGTTGATGTGTTCGGTCTTGAATCGTCTTTCAAGGATGGAAAGATGATAAATGAAATAATTGGACCTCTACATTTCACTTCGTGTCGTCAAGCGACACATGTGAATTTATTGCTTATAGCCGATAAGGTTGGCAATAAACATTATTGTTTCATCAAGGACCTGGGCAAATTATATTATATTTGCGATGGACGTCTACAATCGTTCGCTACAGTGAAGCAGTTGAGAAGCCATGAGGAGAATGATTGCAATCATATGAGCACAAAGATACCCACCACCAATTTAAAAATCAATAAATATGGTGAGTCAAGCCTTAGAACATCCTCAAATTCACTTACTTTGAAAAACAATTGCCACCACCGTTTGTGATTTATGCTGACTTTGGAAGTTCACTCAAACCAATTCAACACAATGAACCCTGTGACGAGGAATCATTCTCAGTTAAAGTATGTGAACATGAACCATATTCGTTCGCGTTTTATGTAAAGTGTAATATCGATGACTGTTATTCAAGGTCGGTACTTCATCGCGGTGCTGATGCTGCCGGCGTTTTTGTGAGAAAATTGGATGAAACCGTTAAAGATTTATACACTTATCACATGGAGGACGTTCGTGAAATGCATCCACTTACTGAGATAGAGAAGCAAACTTTCTAAAATAGCACCACGTGCCATATATGTGAGAAACCGTTCAAGCCAACAGATATCAAAGTTCGTGATAACTGCCACTACACAGAAAAATTTCGTGCAGCTGTCCATAGTATTTGTAATTTGAACTACAAGACCCCGAAAACTATTCCTGTATTCTTTCACAACCTCACAAATTAGGACTCTCACCTTCTCATCAAGAAATTAGCAACGAAATGAGAAAAAATATCAGTGATAGCCCAAACTGAAGAAAAGTATATTTCGTTCTCAAAGTCAATATTGGTTGATAATTCTGAAGTGTCAAGAGCATTTGATGAATATATTCAGTTGAGATTTGTAGACTCTTTTCGATTTTAACTAAAATCTCTCGATAAACTCAGCAAAAATTTGGAGGTGCAACAGTGTAACGAGGTTCGAAAATACTTCCAACATAGCAGACAATTTGATCTAATAAGACAGGAAGGGGTTTTTCCTTACAACTATGTGGACTCCTTAGAAAAATTGGAGGAAACCCAGCTACCGTCGAAAGAGGAGTTCCATAATGATTCAACCGGCGAATCACTTTCAGACATGGATTATAATAGAGCTATACAGGGTGTTTTTGAAATTGGGGTAATGAATGAGATGGGTAATAGAACATGAAAAGACGAAACGAAATGATCAAATACATTTTTGTCAAAAAAATTATTTTGGAAGATTTTGCCATATCAAGTTTCAGAGCAACTTTTGAGAATATCTTCCCAGAGGTTAACGGCCCGACACAAATGCGTAATGCGAATGCCGACCGACTGCATTTGACCCATATAATCAAGGGTTCGACAACAGATGCGCGCAATGTTGCCGGACGTTCAATATTTATCTAAGATTAAAAAAAAAACAATTCCAGATACGATCGAAATAAGACATAAAAGAAGAATCTTACGAAAATAAAGAAGATAGTAATTGACGGTATGTCTGGAAAGGGTTATCTACAGTACGAGCAGGCAAGTTTCAGGCTGACGCCAAAGGAAAGGCAAACGCCTATTTTTGACATGTACCTAATTTCAAACTCCTCAGAACTGACGGAATTTTTAAAATGTCTCAGTCACTTCACGTAACAGTTGCGTGAGTTAAGATATTACATAACTGATGATGAATTGTTCATTTTAACACCAGTTATGAAATGAAAATATGGATGGACGAAGAAAATAGTGCATTTTGAGCTTCCTCCTCGATATCACTTGGAAAATCTGAACTTGAATCAGCCTTTTTCCACTAATGTAAATATCAAACGAGTCTATTTCTTGAATTTCGTCGATGATTTGTGACCATATTATTGTTTGACGGCTACTTCAAAGTGACGGGCGAAGCTAACTTGCATACTGAGAGCAATAAGTTTTTTACATAATCGGTAGAACTATTTCTGTTCAAGCGGATTTTTTTTAATTAAAATCAGAAAAAATATTGCACGTAACACGTTAGGAAACGCATTTTGTCTAACTCTGTGTTTTGTGGGATCTCGCTTCGCTCGTACTGCAAAATTCCATTGTCACTCAAAATGACGAGTCACTGGTTACATGAATATCTTTTCCAAATGTTATTTACAACGTGTTTCAGGCAACTTGCTACTTTCTCTACTGAATTGACAATCAAACTACAAAAGAGGATACCCACATCAAAATCAGTTTGAAAAATTATTCGTTTTTGTGCAAAGAGCTCTTCAATCATACATTAGAGGGATATTTTGTACTTCCAACATTCACTCCATTGAATTGTAATTTGGATGTTTTCATCACCATCTTTCACATAATTATCTTGTCAATGAAGAAATAGGAAAACCCAAAAGCAGGTAATAAGTGCGGTGTACTTATTATCCAAACGGAAGTGTCGCCACGGGTAAGATTATGAGCTTTTAATATGAATTTAATGTAATATGAATGAAGTATGACCTAGAATTTCGGATTTTGACAGATTCCATTCTTCAGTCGGTCGGTTAACTACCTAGTGATTTTTTTTCGCTGTGCTCTGTGTAAGACTATAAAAACATTTTAGTTTCATTTGTGCAACGAATTTGTGCATTGTGCTTGTCTTTAATAATTTTGGTTCCTCAAAATGGCAAACGCCCACGTGTATGGAAATAACGAACTGAAAGATATGCTCCTAATTTATGGCGAAACGCAACAAAATTCTGAAGCAGCCTCCCGCCTTCATGCAGAACGGTTTCCTAATCGTGTTCATTCCCGTGGTCGCAGGTTTGTCGCACTTGCTCAGAGAGCCCGCGATACAGGTGAAATATTCACTCACAGAGGCCGAGATGCCGGCAGGAATAGACCTCTCAGAATTATAAATATGGAACAAAAAATTTTGGACATTTTTGGAAACGATCCAACCTCAAGTACCCGCAGCATTGGTCGTCAGTTAGGTGTTTCGAATAAAGTTGTCTGGCGGACTTTGAATGAGGACATGCAGCATCCCTTCCATTATCAGCGTGTGCAGTCATTGCAGCTCGAAGATTATCCACAAAGGATACAATTTTGTGAATGGATACTAGGTCAACATGAAGTCAATCCAAATTTCCTGAATGAAATTCTTTTCACTGATGAGACAACATTCAATGAAATGGTATTTTCAATCATCATGATTATCACCACTGGGCAGTTGAAAATCCACATGTGACTAAGCAAACTGATTTTCAACATCGCTTCTCTATCAATCTATGGGGTGGAGTAGTGAACGGAGTTTCAATTGGACTTCATGAGTTGCCGCCAAGACTGAATGGACTTCCCTATTTAGAATTTTCACAACATGATCTAGATACTCTTTCAGAAGATTTGCCATTGGGACTCAGACAAACAATGTTTTTTATGCATGATGGAGCTCCTAGCCATTCCTGTGCAATAGTTCGGGAATTTTTGAACGGCGAATTTCCACAAAAATGGATTGGTCGGGGAGGGCCTGTACCGTGGCCACCACGCTCCCTGGATCTGAATGTGATGGACTTTTTTGTGTGGGGTTTTTTGAAAAATTTGGTTTATGCACCACCGTTTCGGAATATCGAGAACCAAGTGATTTTAAGAGAAAAAATATACAATGCGGTTCAAGTAATGCGACAACAAGGTAGTTTTCAGCGGGCTTGTGAATCATTACTACGCCGTGCGAGACTCTGCATAGAAATGGGTGGCGCTAATTTTGAACACCTGTTTTGAACTAAAACCGGTGCTTCTCAAGAAACAGTGGATGAAAGGATAAAAACATAAGCTGGCAACAGTGCGGAAGTAGTGCGAGAGAGCCTCGAAGACAGCTCTCTGTACAACGGAACCAAACCAGTGCTTTTTAAACTATGGTGAGTAAAATGATCAATATTTTGAAAATTTTCGTTAGCTCTAGAAATGTTTTTTATTGCCATTCATTGTGTCATAATGTGTGATCGGACACCCCATTTCATTTATTACCCCAATTTCGAAAACACCCTGTAGATGTGTGGAATACCTTCGAATGTGAAACATTGGGAGATTACGCCGATGTATATTTGAAATCCGATTGTCTGCTGCTAGCAGACGTGTTTGGGAATTTCAGAAAAGTATGCATGCAACAATATAAACTAGATCCTGCCCACTATCTGACAGCGCCTGCGCTGAGCTGGGATGCCATGTTACGTTATACACAAATAGAACTTCAGCTCTTGACTGATATAGATATGATTCATTTGTTCAAGAAGGGTATTCGAGGAGGGGTGGCACAATGTAGCAAAAGAAAAGCTGTGGCCAATAACAAATTTCTACCAACCTTTGATCCTCAGAAACCAACATCATACATCATGTATTTGGATGCAACAAATATGAATATGAATATGAAGCAAGTATGGCAAGTTATCTTCCAACAGGTGATTTTAAGTGGGTTGAGTCTAAGGATATCGAAAACTTCGACTGTCACGCGATTGAGGACGACGCATCAAAAGGATACGTTTTAGAAGTGGACTTGGAATATCCAGCCAGCCTACACCATGATCACAACGATTTACCATTTTGCCCAGAACAAATGATCCCTCCAAAGAGTAAGAGCGCCAAACTGATCCCTAATTCACGAAACAAATGCAAATACGTTATTCATTATCGAAATTTGAAGCAGTGTTTGAAATATGGTTTGAAACTTACGAAAATCCATAGAATCTTGGAATTCTTCCAATCGGCGTGGTTGAGGCCTTATATTGAAATTCCGCACTAAACGAATTTGAACGAGAACTTTTCAAATTATCAATAAATTCAATATTTGGAGAAACCATGGAAAATGTCGACAAAAGAATTGACTTGAAACTTTGTTCACGCTGGGAAAATAAAAATAACTCGCTGGGAGCAAGGGCTCTGATAGCCAAACCACATTCCGAATGCAGCACAGAATTCAGTGAGAACTAATTTGCAATCCAGTTGGAAAACACTAGTGTTTGTTATGATAAACCGATGTATGTTGGATTTTCGGTATTGGATATTTCGAAAACTATCATTTACGATTTTTTCTATGGATACATCGAAGCAAAATATGGTGATAAAGCAACATTATGCTACACCGATACGGATTCACTGATTCTAGAAATATTCACAGAAAATTTCTATAATGATATGAAAGAAAATATCCAATTTTTCGATACGTCAAATTATCCCATAGACAATATACACCAAATCCCCACATCAAAATCTGTTATAGGACGCATAAAAGACGAATATGCCTCAAACCTATTGAATCTTTTTATGGTACTGGTGCGAAAGCTTACTGTGTTAAAGCAGGTGATGTGATGAAAAATGCCAAAGGTGTCTCAAAAAACGTGGTAAAAAACCAAATTCAGTTTTCAGACTATGTCAATATCGTAGAAAATGATGGAACAATATTACGTGAGATGTATATGTTCACTTCTTCTCTCCACACCATTCATACGGAATCAAGGAATGAAGTCGCTTTGTCATCTGCTGATGATAAGCGCTATAAAATTCCTCTTGATGTGAAATCTTTGGCATGGGGTCATTTGCTTATAACACCATGAGCTATCACTGGAACTTCAGATGAGGTGTTGGAGATAGCTCAAGATTGAATTGACGAGGAAAGTAGAGTATTTACGATATTTTCAAATCAAAAAGGCTCTATGCTCTTTCTAACTCAAACGGCCATCAAGTTCTTCCACGTGCAGCTGAAGACGTTGCAGACCTTCTGGTAGGTGAACTGAAGAACCCTGACGTCACGCATACCTCGGAATGTTTTTCAGTGTACCTGGTCCTCAGATTTTTGGTAATTTGGGCTGATATTATTTTGAGTTAGAAATAACCCTGTTTACGTTTCCTATGCCACGATCTCATGTTGTAATGAATTCAATAATAATTTGCTAGGTGTGTTTGTTCATCACGCTCGATCATCGATTAACATAATACCATTGCCATTATGCGGTTCAATAACAAGTGCTCCACACGTATTACGTACGTTATTATTCCAAATCGTGATTTAATGAGGTGAAAGTGTTTGTCTATGATCGCACGTAGTTCATTCTGTTCAGCAAGTTAGTGTTATCAAGTAGTGTTCTGCTAAGTGGTCGTCTGAGGCAACTTGATAAAATGGGGTGAGTTCTGAGGTGAAAGTGTTTGTCTATGATCGCACGTAGTACATTCTGTTCAGCAAGTTAGTGTTATCAAGTAGTGTTCTGCTAAGTGGTCGTCTGAGGCAACTGGATAAAATGGGGTGAGTTCGACTTCATTTGTATTTTCGTGATTACTACTCAAAATTGGGTATTGCGAATACCATTTCACCAATAGGGCGTCTGAAAAAATGAAACAAAAAAGGTCGTAAAAGGCTTGCGAGATACAGGGTGGTTGTAAATAATTTTCATTGCTAGATAAACGTTCATGACATTCTGGTGAAGTACCTGATTGAATTATCATTCAGTGGATCTGACTCTTACCGGGATACGTGATTTTTTCTTAAAAAAACATGGGTGGTTATGAAACTTTCCGATACAGGGTTAAGAAAAAATATTCGCAACTAACTTTTGGAGGGTCTCAGGGGTCAATAGTGAATATTATGCCAACTATAGCTTGTTATATATTAATTAAGAGGTGTCTGCTTGAATTTCACGAGAATCAATTTTTGAAGGGTATCAAGAGACATATTTTGAATATTATGCCAACTATAGGTTGTTACCTATCAAATGAAAGGTCTCTGCTTGAATTTCACGGAAATCAATTTTTGAAGAGTATCAAGATACATATAGTGAATATTATGCCAACTATAGGTTGTTACCTATCAAATGAAAGGTCTCTGCTTGAATTTCACGAAAATCAATTTTTGAAGGGTATCAAGAGACATATAGTGAATATTATGCCAACTATAGGTTGTTACCTATCGAATGAAAGGTATCTGCTTGGATTTCACGAGAATCAATTTTGGAAGGGTATCAAGAGACATATAGTGAATATTATGCCAACTATAGGTTGTTGTATATCAAATAAAAGGTCTCTGCTTGAATTTCACGAAAATCAATTTTTGAAGGGTATCAAGAGACATATAGTGAATATCATGCCAACTATAGGTTGTTACCTATCAAATGAGAGGTCTCTGCTTGAATTCCACGAAAATCAATTTATGAAGGGTATCAAGAGACATATACCCAACTAGCATTTTCAGTCACAGGCACCATGGTTCAAGAAGCTATTACCTATATTTAGTGATAATAACGTATTCATCACTTATTTCAGAACTTCATAGTATAAATGTCAGTGATAGTTATTTAGTGAGTGAAAATTACGTAGTTTTTACACTAGATAATAACTTCAAAGTGAGAAATTCTCATGGCTTATTACGAAGTAACTATTTCGAAACTGTCACTCCTCAAAACTACTCTTAAGGTTTCGGAACTTTGGATATATTATTACGGTAATGCTTACCACCCCAAGAAGGCTTCACAGTTGCAATTACTCTATGGTCACCAATTAGGTTTCTACGACGTTGTCGTTACTTGATCGATCACCTAATAATTTAGTCAATTCTTGGTGATATTTCAAGTAACATATTGGTAATTCCTACTCAAACAATTCCTTCATAGTTGAAACAACTTTTCGGTAATTATATTCAGTTGAAGTTACCAATACATAGGTTATCATAACTGACGAGTTCCAAAAGTAACTTTCTGATTCATTTTCGATTGGAAGCCATATTGATTGATGTGATAACCATTTGAACAGGAAATAATTTTGGTTTTTCTTGTTGATAAACATCATTTTATGAAGAATAATAGCATTCGTTCGATCACAAATTGCATAATAATGGAAATTAACATGATTTACGATGATTTTTGAAAAATAGCCGAATGAAATAAAACCATATTTTTGGTGAAATGAGCCGTATTTTGTGGGCGCATCTTGAATTTCGAGGCAAAATCATCACATTTATCGAAAAACTGAATGTTGTTCGAATTTTTCAAGTTCGAGTATCAATTATTTCGCGTGTTTGTCCTTGTATTATTTATTGAATGGTTAGGCATATTGGACTTGTTCATTTTTCGTGAATGTGAACTTCATGGATGAAATGAAGAATAATTAAGAAAGAAAATAATATTTTTATGAAGTGGAAAAGAAATGGAAAGTCAGGTAGGAAAATTTACTACATCTTTACGTAATTTCGACGTCGACGGGTCGTAAGCATTACGTAATTGTGTGAGTTCCCGCTACGTCGGCAAACCGTTATATTTACTCATGATTTGTTCCCAATTTTGGTCGTAAATACGTAGTAACGACGTAATTATAACGTAACCGCAACTAGTAAATATTACTTAATAGTCGACCCAATAGTCGTAATTACGTAATCGCGACTATAAATGCTAGTTGGGTAGTGAATATTATGCCAACTATAGGTTGTTACCTATCAAATGGAAGGTCTCTGCTTGAATTTCACGAGAATTAATTTTTGAAGGGTATCAAGGGCCATATAGTGAATATTATGCCAACTATAGGTTGTTACCTATCGAATGAAAGGTCTCTGCTTGAATTTCACGAAAATCGATTTTTGAAGGATATCAACAGACATATAGTGAATATTATGCCAACTATAGGTTGTTACCTGTCAAATGGAAGGTCTCTGCTTGAATTTCACGAAAATCAATTTTTGAAGGGTATCAAGAGACATATAGTGAATATTATGCCAACTATAGGTTGTTACCTATCAAATGAAAGGTCTCTGCTTGAATTCCATGAAAATTAATTTTTGAAGGGTATCAAGAGACATACCGGGTGACACAGGTTATCGGGCCACCCCTGTAACTTCTGCATTCGTCAACGGATTTTTCTGAAATTCGGTACAGGTATGTAAGCAACTATTTCGGATTTTATCAGATTACAATCCAATATGGCGGACTTCCGGTTTTACTGGAAATGCCAGCAATTTTGCTTTTTCAAATGGAACACCCTGTATATGTTTACATATTCAAGTTCAACAGGTCACAACAAGTGCAATCTTGATGTCAAATGTCATTTATTCCACAGCCTACCTAGTTGAAAAATTATTCTAACTGCAAGGAAATTCATAAACTAGTCGTTGATTTTTGAATGTATACAATTTGTTACTGCACCGAAAAACAAAAATGATATGTCATTTTGTTCCTTAATGTATGTTCTAGAGAGACGGGTAGGTGGCCCATAGGGGTCCATTTGAAAAAAAATAATTTTTGATCAAAAAGTGATGTGGCTGAATTGATTCCTGGATAAGTGACACAAAAAATAATTTTTCAGAAAAAATTATGTACTTCTGTTATGTGTGACTCATTGTGAATAGTCTTGACCACATCTCATTTATCCACGAGGTAAAATGAAAAAACAATTTTAATTTAATTTTTCTCGAAAAAATGACATTTGAAATAAAGATTGCACTTGTTTCGACCTGTTGAACTTGAATATATAAAAATATACAGGGTGTTTCATTTGAAAAAACAAAGTTGCTGGCATTTCCAGAAATACCGGAAGTCCGCCATATTGGATTGTAATGTGATCAAATCCGAAATGATTGCGTATATAACTGTACCGAATTTCAGGAAAATCCGATGACGAAAGCAGAAGTTACAGGGGTGGCCCGATACCCTGTGTCACCCGGTATAGTGAATATTATGCCAACTATAGGTTGTTACCTATCAAATGAAAGGTCTCTGCTTGAATTTCACGAAAATCAATTTTTGAAGGGTATCAAGAGACATATAGTGAATAATATGCCAACTATAGGTTGTTACCTATCAAATGAAAGGTCTATGCTTGAATTTCACGAAAATCAATTTTTGAAGGGTATCAAGAGACATACAGTGAATATTATGCCAACTATTGGTTGTTACCTATCAAATGAATGGTCTCTGCTTGAATTTCACGAAAATCAATTTTTGAAGGGTATCAAGAGACATATGGTGAATATAATGCCAACTATAAGTTGTTACCTATCAAATGAAAGGTCCCTGCTTGAATTTCACGAAAATCAATTCTTGAAGGTTATCAAGAGACAAATAGTGAATATTATGCCAACTATAGGTTGTTACCTATCAAATGAAAGGTCTCTACTTGAATTTCACGAAAATCAAATTTTGAAGGGTCCCCAAGGGCCATATAGTGAAAATCAACTTTTGAAGGACCAAAAGGGCCAAATAGTGAAGATTAGCTAAACTATATGTTATTGCACACGATTTTGAAGATTTCGCTTTAAACTTTTCGAAAATCAACTTTCGAAGGACCAAAGGGGCCAAATAGTGGGGATTTATTGGTATCACATGAAAGGTCTCGCAAGTCACAAATTTATTCCAATTCAAATACAGAATGTGTGTGTGTTTTTTACATAATATAAGTAAAAGGAAGAACCTATTATCGCTATTGTGAATAACAGATTCATCAATATAATACTGCTTATTTCGAAGTAGAAATCTGGTGATATAGATTTTTCACAATAATGAAGATTCTGCCACTTTCTTGAGTCTCCCACACTTTGATCTTGAAAAATAATTCTCAATTTATATACACTTGCATTTTCTGGTACGTCTGCCATCGAAGTGAATAGATGTCCATTGTTCATTATTGTTGGTGACATTTCAGTCCATTCTGAAGGCCAGCTATCATTTTTCACACCATTTTTATCGAAGCAAATAAAAATATTTTCAGCATTATATGGCTGATTTATATACATTATATCATGTATAATAGTAAATAGAACCAGAAAATTTGAACTCAACACTGCCATTGCTAATGAAGTACTGAGATATTTTCTCAAAGATTATATTAATGTACTCGGTGAATAAAACAACTTATTCGTTCAAAAAAACATTTATTCATAAATAGACTATAATTTGAGGTTATTCAGTTGTACTACGATCGTTTCACTAAAACCTGCCCTTGGATCGGTCCGTTTTGCTGTCGGGATGAGGTGTTTGTCAACATGGAGATTTTTTATTCCTGTTGTACATTCGTTAATGTGGATTTGTTCTTTAAGAATTTTTAATTTCTGAATATATTCGTTGATCAAATTGGCTATCATATTGACTAGCAATATACAAATGAGAATGTTATTGTGGTAGAAGATTATTTATCCAATTGTGCAAGTCTTTACAGTTTCTGAAACTGCACATGTGCGGATCATTGTTTTCGTGATGCATGCATAGAGGAATGTCGGCCTTGGAAGTCACTGTGTGCATGAATGTATCTAAATTTTCGATGTTGATAATTTTGGGTCTACTAGTTGGTAAACACAATGAAGTGAGGTGTCCTCTCACGTATACAAGGTCGACATCTCTGAGATGATCTTGCAATATTTCATTCATTTTCTCGTAATCTATGAACCCTGAGCTGTATTTGAGTCCATGGTGGTTACGTTTCAATCACCTCACTCGTTTCTTATCCGCTTCCTGGAGTGCACCAAAGGGAATAGCTGGTTTGAATAAGTAGTGACTCAATTGAAAGCCATTTGAAATTGATATTTCCTTGGGGTAGAATTTGTTGGATATCTGGTACCCTTGAATATCGATACTCAACAGCTGCATCTTGCAATGTTCAAGTAATAACTGACACTTTAGCAAAGTGGTTCCTCTTGAATAATTATTTTTGTAGTGGGGGTTTTTCACAACTGTTTTACAATTTTGGTGAGAAGACTATAATTGAACAACTTATCATGCAATATGAGACAATATGCTGTTGTATTATCTGGCACTGCTTCAGATATTCCAAACTCTATTCTCATCACAACAGACCCACTTTGGGCGGACTCTTTTTGATGTGAACAGTCTGACAGTGTGACATTGGTATGATTTCAGCAAATTCTCTCGGTGAAAATATTGGCTCTTTTCCAGATCCGTAATAAGATGGTCTGAAATTTGTAAACATCGAGTATAGCTGTGAAGTTTTGTTGTCATTGAAACTCAAATATAAGTCATTGTATGGGTATCGATCACTATTCAGGAAGACTCGAATATTTGTCAAGTTACAATGATCAAACTTGCTCATGTCAGACTTCACTTTTCTCCGCTTGTCAGTTTGGAATACAACAATGACATGGCGTGGAGTTTCCAATTGATTTGTGATTTTCACTGGTCATGTGTGTCTGGTAGTAATTAATAATTTCGGGAATTCTATGAGTTCCCAGCTACGGAATAGCATGAGTATTTCCTGGTTTTTCTGAACCATTTTGGTGTATATGAGCTGTTGTGGAATATTTACCAAGACTTGTGGTACCCTCCAGAATAATTTATCCATCTGTATTTTTGGGGTTTCCTTTCCATCAGAACTGTACACTGAATCTGTATCATCGTTATTACGAATTATTACTAATTCTTGTTCCATATTCACGATGACCTTCTGATAGTCTTCGAAGAATCCCATAATGAAAGACAGAGGTATGCAAACGCTGAAGTTGCCCTTACCATCTACTAGTATCTACTCATCTTTGAGCTTGAAATTCAATTTGAGAAACCAACCTGCGTTTTGCAACTCGATACTTTCATTTGTGTTGTATGACAGGTAACCTTCAATTGTTGATATCATTCCGACATTCCGAACTGAATCTATAGTAACGCCATTTAGTTCATACCTCACTTCTCTGAAGAGGAAGTTTATAGCATTATTGATGAATCTCAATTTGTCGGTTGCAGTTCCATCGGGTTTCGTCAAACGACCTTCGATGTAAAGGTAACTTTGACAGGGCAGCGTATACGTATCCAACTCTTGTATTGATATCCTAATTTCATCATTATATTCGAATTTCTGTAGGAACAGGTGATAAGAATGATACTCTTTTCCTTGAATGGTTTGATCGACCAAAGGTTTCTGATGAATATTGAGAATGTCCATTATACCAGAACTTTCAGCCCAAGAGACTGCAGAAATAGACGATTTGCACGTGTGATTTTCTTGGTATTCTTCTTCACACTGATGAATCTTCTTGTAGTCTTGGCCTCCTTATACCAATTTGGATAAGATATCCTATTGTATCTAACAACCATGTTAGATTTTTTTCAAGTGGAGGCTAACAGTTATTGTTTCTCCTCGAAAATTAACCAGTTAGTTATGTTATCAATAGTCCTCACACTGATTTCGAAATAAATAATATTTTCAACTCTCAAGACGATCTTGTATCTAGGGGCAACGACTGGAAAAAACGAGAGCAGTGAGTGAGCTTCTTTTCCATTATGATAGCTTCCAGTAGCAATATTGCAATGTATACTGATTGCATTCACACTAAGAATGTTGACTTTGGTATCTGATGTATGTCGTTCATTTGCTTCCGAGATACGGCTATGGAATCCGAGTGAATCTCGCACTGTTCGATCGCTCTTGAAATTAATTCTTCTATTCGTGTCAATTGTCACTTTTAATGTGTTGAAATCAGGAGTTATGTTGATTCTTGCATCTTTATCAATATCTCTCACTCGTGAAGAGATGATTTCATTGAGATTCCCATTTTCATAAGAGCCTACAGGGATTGTCACTGAGGAATTGTTGTCTCCAAAAACGAATTGATTATTATAATCATCAACGTTAGGAATCACATTGAAAGTTTCGAATCCAGTTAAACCGATTCCATAGTCGGTATCTTCTTCCACGTGTATTGGAGGATTGAAATCGGAACTTAGAACCGATGAATTTCCAGTGAGTGAGAATGCCAATGACATTTTAAACTAAACTGAATGAGATTCATGTATAGTTCTCAATATATGATAATTTGAGACAAAGATGACCACAATTGTAGGAATTGGTTGATTGATAATTATCATGATTATACTTAATAATTTTAGAGCTACCATCACTGTAGAAATATTTGATGAGTTCAAGAGGGGGTCTCAGGCTACCATAGCTATCAAAATATTTGATACTTCGTTGGGATTTGTTAAAACAAAACCAATGGGTACCATCCCCACTCTTATCATCTAAATTAATTATACCACTTTCATACTTTCTTATTTTCCTGGGTATCTCATCTAACATAAACACTCCTCGAAAGAACGGTATTCTTAATTCTTCAGTGTAATTCAATAAATCTACATTTGTTGATGGACGGTGTGGTAGCTTGATGTTCAGTTTTTTGAATACGGTTCCAGGAATAATCCATATCCACGTTTGTAAGGTTTCAAAAATAGACCTTTCCCCAAAGCTGATTGTTCCATTTTCATGTTTGTCTCTTTTGTTCATCCAGTTGCTCCCTGGCTGCCTTAGCCTTGTTTATGGCTTGGGCAATCCCAGCTGCCCCTCCTCCAAGACTACCAAGAGCACCGAGAGCAGCAAAGAGGGGGAATCAGTGGAATGAACCCTCCAGATTTGGGGATGGGTATAATTCTCTTTTTTGGTTTCGGAACCTCTTTTCCACCAATAGAAGAGAGAGCTAGATTCGCAGCCTGAAGTATGTCCATATTTTGACCTTTTATACCTTCCCTTGCTTTGCGCATTGCTTGAGTGAAACTTATTGCACCACCCCTTTTCCGACCAGTTTGTCGTCTTTTCAATCCCATGCCTAATTTACTTTTACTCTTCATTATTCCTGCAATTCCAAGTGCTGCGATTTTTCCCCGATTCTCGTGTCTTTTTCCTTGAAACGGTTCCACGCTCGCTCTGACAGAATGCGGTCCGCTACGTTTCTGTTCTCTGAATCAGTGTATTTCGAATAGGCTATATCGTGATCTCTAGAAGCTTCGTCCAATGTGTTGATTCCTCTATCCCCACGTGCAAGTCGTTCAGATAATTTGGTTCCGGGACCACAAAAATTATAACCTGGCAAATGCAATTCGACGGGTAATCTATTTATGAGAGTGTTCAAATCCTCTCCCTTTTATATCATTTCGAGCACCATACACGAGCATACCAAGAGTTCAAAAATTCAGTACCGAATGTTATAAATGTGAAAATAAGTCAAATATATATACCAGTGTTGAACCGGAATCTGAACATAAAAGTTGAGAAACATAAAGTGAAACTATCTGTTACTGATCATGATAGTTTCATTAGCTCACACCAATTCAAGAAACATGGAGATTTATTTGAAGGTGGCTCCAAACGAGCCCTGGTAGTAGGCTCTTCGGGATGTGGAAAGACAAACTGTATGATGAGTTTACTCGATGATCCAAATGGTTTGAGATTCGAAAATCTATATTTGTTGTTGTTCTTCCAGATTGTAGCGTACTTCTGAAGGATTGGTAGAAACATGTGTATAGTAGCTATGTACATCCGAATTCACTGTTGCTTTAGATAAATCCATTTCAGAATATTTGTTTCCACAACTGAAATACGGAAACTAAGTGAAGAATCTGAGTGTGATACGTTATATACCATTGAATTTGAGTGGTGGGGGTATGATTAACGAATCATTACATTAATTAATATAAATCGGGCGATATTCCCAAATACTCCTTAATCAGAGATGATTGAATCAGTCTGATGACTCATGAGGTACACCTGCTTTCTTTAATTGTTGATGATTTAATTACATTGGTGACTCATTGCAAACATGTGTTTTCTTGATCGAACATGATTGACTTAGTCTGATGACTCATATAGTGCGCCTGCTTTTTCTTGATCGAACATGATTGAATTAGTCTGATGACTCATACATACCACATGTTTTCTTCTTAATTGGAGATGATTTGATCTTCTGAATCGACTATGACATTAATATTGAAAGTAAGCACAGTACATTCCAATAAACATGTATTCACAAACTTTTTTAATCTTCATGACCCTCCATTCTCCAACATACAGTAGATATGATTTTCTGTTTGGTGTAAATATTATGAATACGGTCCTGCCCTACTGTAAAAATCGATATGAAATAATAGGGGCCTCCTTTTCGTGCAAAATTTTACAACTCATGCCCTCTGTTATGGAAATGCTCCAACAGAAAGAGAAAACCATTATTTTGTTCATGGTTTTACAGAGAAAATTAAATATTCACCCTCGTTTGGCTCGGTGCGTTAGACCAGATATCACGCATAAGCATTTCAGAAATCTTCTTCGGTCGTCTGTGGTTAAATATGTGTACAATTATTCTCGATTTCCTCAAGTTTATCGGGAGTGATACAGGTACGAATTGATAGAAATGTAAGTTAGTCAACTCGATCAGTAGTGGGAGTGTGTGGTGTTTCAGTGGATTATTCCAAGTGTATCGGGAGTGACACCGGATTTACAGGACGCTAACTGATAGAAATGTGAGTTAGTCAACTCGATCGGTAGTGTGTGGTGTGTGGTGTTTTGGTGGATTATTCCAAGTCTATCGGGAGTGACACCGGATTCATAGGACGCTAACTGATAGAAATGTGAGTTAGTCAACTCGATCGGTAGTGTGTGGTGTGTGGTGTTTCGGTGGATTATTCCAAGTGTATCGGGAAGTGATACAGGACACAAACTAATAGGAGTGTGAGTAACTTCTTCATTTGCCTATTGTACCCATTATATGCCCTTCGAAGTCGTCTCATACGAATATCGCCATCGTATCTGCTTCAACTGTATGCATGTCAGAGATTCTAGACAGCAGAGTCACAGTGTGAATATGGTCGAAGTCGAAGTTTCTTGTTATGCAAGCTGTGTGCATTATTCCCGCTTGAAACTCTATATGGTCACTGCAATCGTATCTGCTACAACTGTTAGCATGTAAGATGCTAGACGGCAGAGTTACAGTGTGAACAAAGTCGAAGTCGAAGTTTCTTGTTGTGCAAGTTGTGTTCGTTATACCCGCTTGGAAGTCGTCTCATATGAGCATTGTGGACTCGTCTGCTCCAATAGTATCCATGTGAGATGATAGGATAGAGAGATAAAGTGTGCACAACGATGAAGTTGATGTATCTCCATTTGCCTATTGTACTCGTTATATACCATTCGAAGTCGTCTCATACGGATACTGCCATCGTATCTGCTTCAACTGTATGCATGTCAGATGCTAGACTGCAGAGTTTCTGTGTAAACATAGTCGTAGTCGAAGTTTCTTGTTCTGCAAGTCGTGTGCGTTATACCCTTTTGAAATTCGTCTTATATGGTCATTGCGAACTTGTCTGCTCCAATAGTGACTATGTCAGATGATAGGATGGAGAGATAAAGTGTGCACAACGAAGAAGTCGATGTATCTTCATTTGCCTATTGAACTCGTTAAATACTCTTCAGAGTCGTCTCATACGGTCACTGCCATCGTATCTGCTCAACTGAATGCATGTCAGATGCTAGACTGCAGAGTTACAGTGTAAACATAGTCGAAGACGGAGTTTCTTGTTCTGCAAGCTGTGTGCGTTATAACTGCTTGGGAGTCGTCTTATATGGTCAATGTGAACTTGTCTGCTTCGATAGTGTCCATGTGATATCATAGAATAGAGAGATATAGTGTGTTCGACGATGAATTCGATGTATCCCCATTTGCCTATTGTACTCGTTATATACCCTTCAAAGTCGTCTCATGCGGTCACTGCCATCGTATCTGCTTCAACTGTATGCATGTCAGATGCTGGACTGCAGAGTCACAGTGTAAACATAGTCAAGTCGAAGTTTCTTGTTCTGCAAGCTGTGTGCGTTGTACCCGCTTGGGAGTCGTCTTATATGATCAATGTGAACTTTTCTGCTTCAATTGTGTCAATGTGAGATGATAGGATTGAGAGATATGGTGTGGAGAACGATGAAGTCGATGTATCTTCATTTGCCTTTTGTATTCGTTATACACTTTTCAATGTCGTCTCATACGATCACTGCCATCGTATCTGCTTCAACTGTATGCATGTCAGATGCTGGACTGCAGAGTTACAGTGAAAACATAGTCAAAGTCGGAGTTTATTGTCCTGCAAGCTGTGTGCGTTATACCCGCTCAGAAGTCGTTCAATATGGTCAATGCAAACTTGTCTGCTTCAATAGTGTCAATGTGTAGATAATGTTACCAGAATCTCTGAATATCACCCAAATGATATAATATTAATTGTTGGTGATTATAATATCCCAGAATTGTTGTGGAATTATGATTTCAATAAGAAGTGGTATAATGCATCAAATGTAGTAGCAGCAGGTGGGAAGGGAAGCCTTGTTGATGTTTACAGTCTGCTTAATTTTAACCAAAGTAATGGTATAACCAATAGCACGGGTAAGTTATTGGACCTAGTTTTCTGTAATCTTCCTAATGTTGAAGTAATCGCAAGTGATATCCTTTTTGTTAGTGAAGATCGTCATCATAGATCAGTGGAAATTTCTATAAATTTGCAAAACATTCCGAGGTATGGAAAAAAACAGTCATATGATAAACACAAATTCTATGCAGCGGATCATGAGCGGTTAAATAATGATATTGCGAATATTGCCTGGTCTGAACTGTTTTCGTCTCAGATGGCTGATGATTGTTTAAAAATATTCTATGATGGAATTGGACACCTAATCAATAGAAATGTTCCGCTTAAGAAAGTCAATGCTGGGTTTCCAGTTTGGTATTCAAGAAATACCATTTCCTTGATCAGAGAAAAAGAAAAATTACATTCCAAATGGAAAATATATAAAAACCAGGCATATTATACATTTTTTTCTAACCTAAGAAAATCCGTGAAAACATCTATCAAGGGTGATCAAACAATTTTGGGGTTTCATTTCCAGCAAAACCAACCGTAAAAATATTCCTGATTCATTGATCCTCGATGGGCAGGAAATCACTAGCGATGATAACATTTGCGAGGCATTTTCCGAATACTTCGCATCAGTGTATGAGCCTGCTGGAAGACCCGTTCGCATAAACCTTAACTCATACCAAGATAATAATAATACAATTACTTTGGATAAAATTACTCAAAAACATATTGAAGAAGAAATTGATGAATTAAAACTTGATAAGAGTCCTGGGTTGGACGGAATTCCTGTTATATTTATAAAAAAATGTAAGCTGTCGCTATTAATTCCTCTTTGTCTTCTATTTAATAAATGTTTGTCTGAAGGAACTTACCCAACTTATTGGAAACAAGCCAAAGTAATACCAATTCACAAAGGTGGGAATAAACGGGAAGTATGCAACTATCGTCCTATTTTATTATTGTCCATATTTGGTGAATTCTTCGAAGCAATAATCAAGAATTTTCTTTTTCACGGTATAAAGCATGTGATAATTGAACAACAACATGGCTTCTTCTCCAGACGGTCTACTGTAACTAATTTAGCTCCTTTCATTCAAGATGTTTATGATTGCATGGATCGACATGAGCAAATTGATGCTGTCTATACCGATCTATCTAAAGCATTCGATAAAGTTCATCATTAAAGGGAATTCTATTTAATGATTTAGAATTCTCTAATAAAGAAAATAAAAAGATGTATGTTCAGTTAATGAACAGTCGAAAATTGTTTATTTTCTATAGTTTCCATGATGACATTATAAAAATGAAATCTCAATACTGAGGATCACAAAATGTGGCTACATAGCTCTCCCTCAAAAAAAAAAAATTCTGTACAGTATACACCTATACCATTATTAAAATCTGACAATCACTTTTGTATTGAATGAAACTTTTTTGGGTTTCTTAACATTCATTACTGGTGTACCTGCACAATTAGACTGAATTTCTATGCATGAGTTTTCGAGATACGCTGGTTTCAAACGATCGATAGATACTGTTTTAGTATTACCATTAATATCTGAAGTGGAAAATTTTTTATTACGTTGAATGACCTTAAAAGGGCCAGTGTACCTCGGCTGTAAGGTACTGAGCATAGAATCCGTTCTCAGGAATAAATGTGTTGAATTCAACAAGTCTTTAGAAACAAAAATGTTCTTATTAGATAGGTCTCTGGTACGAGCTGGTTTGAGATTGTTAATAAATACTCTCAATCTTGAAACGAACGATGATGTATCTAGCTCGGGTTTGTCGGATGATTCAAAGAATTCATTTGGTAAACGAAGTGTTGTGCCGTAAACCATTTCTGCAGACGAACACCCTAAATCTTCCTCAATTACCGAACGTAGTCCTAGTAGAACTATAGGTAGATAATCAATCCAATTTTGAGAAGCGTTAACATAACATCTCAAAGAAGATTTGAGAGTCCGATGGAACCTCTCAATAATGCCGTTACTGATTGGATGATATGCACAAGAACGAATTCTTTTAATCCCTAGAAATTCCGTTAAACTCCTAAAAACAGATGATTCAAATTGCCTACCTTGATCCGTTGTTGTAATTGAAGGAACACCAAACCTTGATATCCAACCTGAAATCAAGGTTGATGCGACAGTTTCAAAAGAAATGTCTGATAGAGGAAATGCTTCAGGCCATCGAGAATATCTATCGATACAAGTCAATAAATATTTGTATCCTCTAGAAGGCGGTAAAGGACCAACTAGATCAATATGAATGTGATCAAATCGCGTGTCTGGAGCAGAGAATTTCTGAAAGGGTGCCGATGTATGACGATTTATCTTAGATTTTTGACAATGAATGCAGTTTTTAGTCCAATTTCTGATATCTTCATTGACACTTGGCCAAACAAAACGTTGACTAATGAGTTTTTGAGTCGCACGAATACTAGGGTGTGATAATGAATGAAAATTATCGAAAATTTTTCTGCGGAACGTCGTAGGTATGAATGGTCTGAAATTGGTTAATGAAACATCGCAATACAGTGTGGAATTATTAGTGCTGCCAGGTATAGCAATCTGTTTTAATTTAAGTGAATGTTTTGTTTTTGTTAGAAGGTCTAAAAATTCCTGTTTCACAATTTTTAATTTCTCAGGCGCTAATCTTCGTGCACGTGCATGAACTGGAGGACCAGTTGTTTCGATGCAATGCGTGATATTATGTTTGACATTGAAATAATTAAGGTTATTCTGAGTTAGAGATGGAAATCCTTCAAGAATGGTTTGAAATTTGCAATTTGAATCACTCTGTAGATAGAAAAGATGGTATAACGGAAAATCTGACATTATACAACTGACATGAAGGCTTGTCAAATCATCCAACAAAATATTTTTGGAAGTGTCAATGAGTAATTTGAAATGTTGTAGAAAATCGATACCAAGGATAGGATATTTCACATCAGCAATAATGAAAATCCACTTGAAAATTCGTTTCAATCCTAAATCCAAGGTCATTGAACGAGAGCCGTAAGTTTTTATCCTACTATTATTTGCTGCTTGAAGTGTGAAATTTGATGTTTGTTTATTGTAAAGAAACTTTGCTGGAAGAGCACTAATTTGACTACCAGTATCTATCAAATATCTCAAACCAGATACCTTGTCCTGAACGAATGAAAGACGGCCAGGTACACCAGCAATGCTAGCCGCATTCAATTGCTGGGATTCGAGTTTTCCGACGACCATTTGCAAGGAGAAATACATTTGCGGGCTTGATTTCCGAACCATTTGTGGTAATAACAGTAACTTCTGGATACCGATGGTGATCGACTTCTTGAAATAGTCCTATTTGGGGGTTTTTGTGGTCGTGATAATTGTGAGGATTCCATCAATTCACGTAAGTCAGCAATCTCCTTTGATAACTTGGAAAAATCATCATGGCAGGGACACGGTTTCTTTAGCACAGAATTCAAACCGGGATATTCATTGTTGGGTGAGGAAAATGTAGGAGTTATTTCCATAATTTTATCGGCTACAGCTGCTTGTGATTCTAAAGACGATTCATCTCCGAGGGCAGCCAAAACAACTTTAACATTTGTGGGAAGTCTTTGAAAGAATATTTCCTTTAGAATCGACTTATCAACTGAACTCGCCTGATTACCGAGGAGTTGTTGCATTCTCCTCAATAGCTGGGATGGTGTTCTATCCCCTAATTCTTCAATGGATAAAAGTTTTTGAATCCGTTTTCCATCAGAAAGTGACGTTCTTTCCAATATTGCTTCTTTCAACTTGACGTAAGCATCTTCTGTCGGTGGATTCAGTAAAATATCACGAACCTCTGTTGCCAATTCCGGGGATAATGTTGATAAGAGGATATTGAATTTAGTTTTGTCGGCTACAATTTTCCTTGTTGCGAACATAGCTTCGATTTGGGCAAACCAGATCAAAGGATCTTTGGGCCAGAAATCAGGAAGTTTGAAATTCATGACCGTTGAAACTTCTGCGATCAATTCTTCTTGATTGGCGGTCATATTCAGATGTCGGGGTCACCAATTTAAAGGGAATTCTATTTAATGATTTAGAATTCTCTAATAAAGAAAATAAAAAGATGTATGTTCAGTTAATGAACAGTCGAAAATTGTTTATTTTCTATAGTTTCCATGATGACATTATAAAAATGAAATCTCAATACTGAGGATCACAAAATGTGGCTACAATCATGAAACACTCATTGTTAAGCTGAGAAAGATCGATGTACATGGTAATCTGCTCAAAATAATCATTTCATATCTCAATTATCGAAAGCAATGTGTCCAAGTTTGGAACTCCAGATCACCATCTGTTGAAGTTACTTCAGGTGTTCCACAAGGGTCACATCTGGGTCCACTATTATTCCTAATTTTCATCAATGACATTACCACATGCTTTGAAAATTCCAATTTTAGTCTATATGCTGACGATCTCAAAATATATAAACCAGTTCAATCCATATCTGATTGTCAAAAACTACAGGAGGATATTTCTAGATTGACTGACTATTGTACAATAAATTACCTTACATTGAATGTAAGCAAGTGTATGAAAATATCCTTCTCTAGACTTCATAGTGAATTGGACTACAATTATTGCATTGGAAACCAGAATCTGAAAAATGTTCCAAATATCAAGGATCTAGGGGTACACTTGGACAAAAAACTCTGTTTTGACATACACATTGAACATATCGTTAAGAAAGCTTTGCGGAATTTGGGTTTTATAATGAGGGTAACTAGGCAATTTCGATCTCAAAAATGTTTGATATTACTGTACAACTGTCTCGTTCGCTCTCATCTCGAATATGCATCAATAATTTGGAATCCACATTATGTAAAATATATTGAGAGAGTTGAGAGAGTTCAAATCAAATTTATTAAGTACTCAAATTTTAGATTCAACAGAATGAATCATTACAATTCGTACGACTACAATATTGTAGAATATAATATGTTTGAACTATCTTCTAGAAGAACTGTTAGCTTCATAATTTTCTTGCAAAAACTGGTGTCTGGTTTCATTAACTGTACAAGTATTTTGGGTAAATTGAATTTCAATGTTGGAAGACGTTCCGTACGATCTCCGAATCTGTTTTATCCTCAAAGATATAGAACGAATGCGTCAGAGAACTCTCCAATAACTGCTATACAGAGGTTGTATGATCTGTTTTTTTGTCATATTGATATATTTCATGGATCACTTTCAGTAGTTAAACATGCTGCTTATTCAGTATTCAGGTGATATTCATATCCACATATCAAGACTCAAATTATAAGCATGTCATTAGTATTATTGATGTTATTATCATTATTATTATTATTATTATTATTATTTTTATCATTATTATTATTATTATTATTTTTATTAATATTATTATCATTATTGTTGTTATTGTTATGATTATTTTTGTTACTATTATCATTATTACGTTATTATTATTATCTTTAATTTCAGAATGCTTTTTCTGAACATTGATATCTATTAAGTTCATTACTCTACGATATATCGTACCGATATTTCATGAATTTATGGAAACATGTAATATGCGGTTTTCTGTTATTGGGTTGTTAGTTCAACCTGTTGGGAAACCCGAATTGATAAATAAATAAATAAATAAGTAAGATGATAGGATAGAGAGATATGGTGTGCACAACGGTGAAGTCGATGTATCTTCATTTGCCTATTTTACTCGTTATATACCCTTCAATGTCGACTCATACGGTCACTGCAATCGTATATGCTTCATCTGTATGCATATCAGATGCTTGACGGCAGAGTTACAGTGTAAAGATAGTCGGAGTTTCTTGTTTTGCAAGTTGTGTGCGTTATACTCGCTTGGAAGTCGTCTCATATGGGCATCATGAACTCGTCTGCTTCAATAATACCCATGTGAGTTGATGGGATCGAGATATAGATTGTGCACACCGAAGAAGTCGATGTATCTTCATCTGCCCATTGTACTTGCTATATACCCTTCAAAGTCATCTAATATGGTCACTACGATCATAACTGCTGCAACGGTATGCATGTCAGATGGTAGTCTGCAGAGTGACAGTCTAAACATAGTCGAAGTCGAAGTTTCTTGTTCTGCAAGCTGTGTGCGTTATACCTGCTTGTAAGTCGTCTCATATGGTCATTGCGAACTTGTTTGATTCAATAGTGTCCACGTAAGATGATACGATAGAGAGATATAGTGTGCACAACGATGAAGTTGATGTATCTCCATTTGCCTATTGTACTCGTTATATACAGTAGATATATATAAGGAATCCTGGACAATGCATCACGGCATCAGACAGCCAATCAGAGCACTCCATTCAATTCCCCCTAATTAATCAATCACCCCATGAAGGAAAGCACCCTATGATTTAATTCATTAACCATTAAGTACTTGAGGACACGTGCACTCAGTCTTATTCACTTATATGCGGGTAAAGCGTGAGTCATCACAATGATGCGGGTATAAAATGAGTCATCCGAATAATGCGGGTATAGTATGAGTCATCAGAATAATGCGGGCAGCAGATGCGGGTATCAGATGTTTGGTTTTGCAAATATGCGGGCAGCGGATGCGCATGCGGATACCCCTCTACTGAACGATATGAAATCGGGTAAGAGCCAGCGTACTTTAGTTCAGTCTTGAGCGAGCCTCAGTCCTCGAGTTTCTCCAGCGGGTTAGGACCGGTGAATTCTAGTTCAGTCTTGAGCTTGTCTTAGTTTATACGTTTCTTCAACACGTTCGAGTTCACTAAGTGATAATGAAGTGCGGTTATTGTGGCAATGAATTTTCTTCAACAAGCTCTTTATTCCGGCATGTACGCAAAAATTGCAGGAATAATCGAGATGTGAATGGACCACCGGCCAAGAAGATAAAGCCCAATAGTGCGGACGATCAGCAAGCATCTACTTCGAACAACACATTGTTCAACTATTTTCCTATGCAGGAACCTGATATTCAGGGTGCTGAAAAGCGAAAAAGAGTAGATCAACCTGTTGAAAATAATTTGGGGGATGGGATAGTGAAACTTCGTTGTGCTCTCAAGAACAGGATAGCCACTTATCGATTTTTCAGTGACAAAGCCCTCACCGATCTTCACGAATTTTTGCAGGAAGTGAAATCAAAAGTTCTGGCTGTTCTGACAGAATATTTGGAGAATTATCATAGCTTGAAGATAAATTTGGAACTTTTCGGATTGTATGTCATACCAGAGAAGGAACAATCTGATATTAAGTCCTTCAACACCAGAAATAAAACTCTGACGAAAGCATCAATTGAGCACGATTATGATGACTTCAAGAAAGAAATGATTGTGAAGACGTTAGAGTTTCAAGAACTGGATTCTGGGTGGATATTGGAACATGCCATGTTCTTGGATGTGAATATTAATAAATTCTCATCAATTTCGGCCTCTTCATACATCAAGCTACCCAGAGCTATAGAATCCAAACATGCGGTTTTGAATATTTAAAATGAGGACAGAGCCTGCTTCGAATGGTCCATCAATGCTGCGATTTTTCCTGCAGACGATCATCCAATAAGAACGTCATCATATCCACATTACAATACCCTGTTGAATTTTCAAGGACTCGACTTTTCCATGGAATTGAAGGACATCCCAAAGTTCGAGCGACTCAACAATATCTCAGTTGATGTGTTCGGTCTTGAATCGTCTTTCAAGGATGGAAAGATGATAAATGAAATAATTGGACCTCCACATTTCACTTCGTGTCGTCAAGCAACACATGTGAATTTATTGCTTATAGCCGATAAGGTTGGCAATACACATTATTGTTTCATCAAGGACCCGGGCAAATTAGTGAAAACAAAAAATCGAAATGCAATAGTAAAATATATATTCGCGATGGATGTCTACAATCGTTCGCTACAGTGGAGCAGTTGAGAAGCCATGAGGAGAATGATTGCAATCATATGAGCACAAAGATACCCACCACCAATTTGAAAATCAATAAATATGGTGAGTCCAGGCCTGAGAACATCCTCAAATTCACTAACTTCGAAAAGCAATTGCCACCACCGTTTGTGATTTATGCTTACTTCGAAAGTTCACGCCACCACCGTTTGTGATTTATGCTTACTTTGAAAGTTCACTC
>OU896707.1:33435083-33476079 GCA_918026855.4 Phaedon cochleariae | reverse complement strand
GTAATTCTAACTTCACTGGAATCAAACGGGCATGTTCGGCTCTCATGATATTGTATACTGTCCCATTATAATCATAGTGCTATCATCCTCGCCGAATACGATATATAACATATGCCGTATACGATTGACATTTGACATATGGCAGATAACGCTTGATAGATAATGTATACCTTTGGTGATACTCCTGGTGCTTTGAACCTCACCCAGAGCAAACGCTTGAGACCACCCCCCTTCTCCACCTTCCGGGTTGAAAAACGTGACTCAGCCGACCAATCAGAGACCACTATCACATTTTGAAGATATCGTGATGATATTGCCGGTGCTCCTAACGTAGCCGAAAGCAAACGATCAGGTATAACAGACTTAAGGGAGATGGCGTATGGCAGATGACAGATGATAATGAGGAAATCAAAATCATAATATACAGGGTAATACAAATAGTCAGAGTCGAATGAAAAATCGAGACAGACATATGCAGGATGACTAGGAAAAAAAACTGAATCGTAAACACGTTACCAAAACGTCACAGAAACGCCACGAAAACGTTGGAAAGAAGTTCAAAATCGTTAAAAAATGATAGATACTTCCACGGGAAATGTTCCTCAGGAATCTCTGCTATAATTCCATCACTAGCAATACCAGTCAGACGACCTCGACAGGCCCAGTCAGCACATCCTTTCGTCGTTAACCTTGAAATATGTCGAACAACACTCTACCAAACTCATTCAAAAGTTGAAACACCTACCTTCCCTCCCTATCCTCCTTAGGTACGCACGTGACGAATATCATAGGAATTTCCTCTCGTACACACCAAGAGATGAAATAAATAAAAAATCACCATTCACATCATTCTCAGAGGCATCTTCGTACCAGGGTATTAATAGATATATGCTTATTCAAGCAGCAATTCTCCGAGTATGCCATCCTGATATCGAAATAAACCACACATTTCCAGCTAAAGGCACGCGCGGAAACTTTAATCAGTTGCCTACCTAGAACAGTGTTGTCAGACGTTGCAGAATGATCGATATTCCACTGAAATATACACGTTCCGATGCACAACTCTTTTCAGCCATTCAGCTATTTCAATTGAAAAAGGATACACGGATCTGAGATTGAACATCTATAGTAGAACGTTGACGTACGTAACATATAGAGTTGGTACAAGGAAAAAAAAAATTAGTCGAAAAATATATACAGGGTGGAGAAGGAAAACAGGTGAAAAACCTCAAGTGGAATTGTAGTTAAGGAACATCTGATATGTATGAGACATCTCTAGAACAGACTTTGACGTATACCATATACAGGGATATCTGAATAAAGTATGACCTGCGACAAATCAAATAGAGTTATCGACAAAATATGTATCCTCAATTTCATTTTATATTCCTAATAACATCGACAAGGACATGCTTTGGGGAAAATGGTACTATGGGGTGAACCATAGAACAACAACGTCATTCTCTTTCTTCAACATGATCGTTAGGGTACTCTGAAAGCAGTTTCCATCAAAGTCTGCGAGATATCGACAAAAATGAGAGAATTAATCGGAACAACTCAAGGAAAGATAACTTGAAGAATTGATTGGAATTCACGTGTGTTCACTCGATGGAAGAAAGAAGTGTATCAAAACGTCCAACATGAGAGTAAAAATATCAAAAAACGTGACTTTCAGAATAATCATTGAACTACTGGTATGACTGCATTTACAGCAACAAAAATTCAATTAACACATAACATGACTGAAGTATAATGGGTGGATCAAAATTAACTCGACAAATGACATTTCTGGCACCATAATACATAGGATAAATCTGTTTTGTTTAAAATTATATACAGGCAGTAATAACAGGAAAACAGTGTGTGAACAATACAGAAGAATAAACATTACAATGTCCCGAAAGTGTAGACTATTCACGTAATGTACACGGTCTAACAGAATCCACATGACAGATAGTAGTTGAATATACGTATCGATATATAATAAACGAATCGTTTCTGATATTACATTCGATACAATTCGTGAATAAGGATGTATACAGGGCCTTTCGAAAAATCATCAACAACCCAGAAAAATCATTGAATCAAGTTACTACACAGAAAAAAAAAACAGTATGTGTCTGACCTAGCATCCAGGAACAATAAACAAAACTTGGGGGGAATAAAGAGAATTGCATTGAACTCGATGAAAAACAACCTCGATTTGACACCTGCTTTATAGTCAGTTGATATACGAGGTAGAATCAAATGAACTAAGCCGAGGATGATCGAAGTAGATCGAAGATCAACGAAGTGAATCAGTGTTTATTGCTCACTCGAAAAATGATAGGCATACCTCGATTTGACACCTGCTTCATAGTCAGTTGATATACGAGGTAGAATCAAATGAACTAAGCCGAGGATGATCGAAGTAGATCAAAGATCAACGAAGTGAACCAGTGTTTGTTGCTCACCCGAAAAATGATAGGCAAATTGGTTGCACGAAAGAGTGCGTCAGTCGAGGAGACATGTATATCATACCCAAGTGAGTCAAGAGCGAATATATCAACAAAATGCTAGATGAAATAAGAACACATATCCACTTATGAATGTACTCGAAGGGAGTCAGAAAGACATGATCATGACAAGTTTAAATAATGTGTGTGAGCAAATATAATCAAACTAACTATTACAAAATATGTCATTCAGTTATGTCATTCCAATTTCCGTTTCTATACTGATACATCTGTCTGTGGAGGAATTGCTGTTTTCTACCTAATCTAGCTGTCATTCAAATTCCATGTATATGGAGTCAGCTGTCACTGATTTCCAGAAATCTGCTACGCAATGTATAAAAACAATGCCTCCTCTGTTCCGAGAGATTGCGTTATCGTTATCTTGTAATAATATCTACTTCCAGTGTCTAAGCAATGCCTCCTTCCGTTTTTTAGAGTGAGCAGATGTTCGACGTGACCGACGTTGAAACATACTCATCTTGTAACAATATCTACCTCCTTTGTGAGAACAATGCCTCCTTTGTTCTGAAAAACAGCAGGTGGCTGATAACAATACTCCCACTTCTGTGTAGGAACAATACAATCTTTGTCCTGGAGAATAGCTGGTAGATGACGTCACCAACTCAAGCCATCTGGTGATAGAAAACTCCAGAGACAAACTATACAGGGTGTGTGAAAGAACGTTTCATAGGTGGCAGATATGTCAAATACTTACATTCTACCGACACTCACCTACCCGTATGTCTATGTGAGACAAGGATGCAATGTCCAAAAATGGTTTAACACATGCAGAGCCATCCCCACCACTACCATCACCACAACCTCGATTACTTCTTTCTGAGGATAATATGGGAATTTCAAATCAGCATAACAATATCCTTAGAAGAATAGTACGACACAGCCAGCCACAAAATGTCACGGATGGCATATATAGTACTGACAACCATTTCGAATAACGTATTGTGTGTATGTTTTATCTGTCGATGACTTTATTGCATCATCAATTAACGTGGAGAGCGATGCGAAATAACAATTGACGTCTACCAGTACTCTTTGAAGAGAAACCAAAGACGAATAACTCCATCTATAAACTCGAGTTGATGTTTTCCTGTGGATCTGGAGGGGAAACCGAATAACAAGATACATGTTTTCATAACAGCAGCTCACCTGCACAAAATATGTCGAAATACAACTTGAAATATCATACAATGTTCAATAGAAAATTATTATTCAACATACGTCAAAGCCGTGCTGCGAAACATCGAATCCGTGTTGCAAAACATCAAAAACGTTCGTCAAAACATCACCAACGTCAAAAATGTCAAAAACGTCAAATAACGTCAAAAACGTCGAAAAAACGTCAAGAAACGTCAAAAAACGTCAAAAACGTCGAAAAAACGTCAAAAAACGTCAAAAAACGTCGAAAAAACGTCGAAAAAACGTCAAAAACGTCAAAAACGTCAAAAACGTCAAAAACGTCAAAAACGTCAAAAGCGTCAAAAACGTCAAAAACGTCAAAAACGTCGAAAACGTCAAAAACGTCGAAAACGTCACGTTTTCACGCTTATGACGAATCAACGTTCAAATGGCGTATCGGAACATAGATAATTCACAAAATGTGATAATAAGCACAAACGTTTGATCTTTCAACGAAGCCACTCGATGGGCACTAGTCTCTAGTTGACTTCCAGGAACTTGGTGACATCTATTTCGTCTATATAAAACTCAATCTCATGTTGCTTACCAGTAGGAATTATGAAGTGACTCAAGACCCGGATAGGTAATGCGTTTTCAGCAAAGCGTCGTTCTTAAGGTGACATATGGTGTTAGTAACAACAATTACACATCATCGTTCATGAGCTGAAGAGCCCTAATGGGTTAGTATACATACAACATAATTAACAAAATACAGATACTTCTTTATTCACTCCATATTAAACAACACTATCTGAACGTTTTTTCTAAGAATATCACGTTTCATCTCATGTGCTAGAAGAGCAATGCTAGATGATGCAGTAGGTATACATCGATGTCATTCTGATATGGGCATTTTGCCAATATATTCAACTCTTTCAGACATACCTCTGTCGTTGATGACGTCACTAGACAATTTAAACTTTGAATGCTCCAATTCGAATTAAAAAAGACATTGCACAATACCCCCACATTGGAAAAGTTCATCATAAAAGGTGAGGTACTGAGCTGCCCAAGGTCAGAGTAATGATATATATATTATGCATACGCGGCGATTGGAGTGACAGATGGCGGGAGGGATACTAAAACGTACGACAAAACATCGAAAAAGTACAACGAAACGTTATAAATGTGCAACGAAACATTCAAAACGTATTTCCATAGCAGAAGTAAATCACCACACTTATCTCCTCAGTTCTACTCATGATATATGATCTCTCAGATTACAGGTCAACGGCTTAATGTTATGGCAATCACTTGGCCAGTCTGAACACTATCGAAATACCTGAGGTCAGACAGGTACTGCCTGTATGGGGTTTATACTTTGAGTCCTACAAATATCACGGATGTCATTCTCGGGAAATTTCCCCATGAGATAGGGTGAAAAATCGTGAAACAGCATGGAAAAACATGACGATCTCGTGACGCAACCATCACACTTAGTGCGTCGTACGCGTTATGCGTTATACATTCGTTAAACAGACGTCGAATATTATTTTTCGAAAACATCAAACGTGATTTGCAAGCATCAAAAATACGTCAAATGCGTCAAACTTACCTCGAACAGGCCAATATACATTCAAAACCCACAACAAACTGATAAATGACGTCACAAAACGAAATCATACGATGAAGAAAAATTTGAAAGGCGATAGGAGCAGAATAAACAGGGTGTATGAAAGAACGATTCATGATGAGTGGCGGATATATGACAAATGCTTACATCCTACCGACACTGACTTGCCTAATAGCTCTATATAGGATAGGTCGAAGAATTGATCGATGAGATTGGTGAGGATTGATATTATACCGCTCTCTGGACACATCCAATTTACGGAAGGTTAGACACATCCGATTCAGGATGGGTTAGACAGGTAGAACGTTCATACACTCACTTTCCTTGACTCTTTTGCAAACGTTGAAAATGTTTATAGAATTATCAAAAATGTGGGGGGAAAGACGTCAGTAGCGTGCATCGTGCTGCCATCTATTTGATACATATCCTCACTAACACATCAATTTGTTTGATTGACCAAAGAATATCCTGAAGCCTCAGAGTCCCAAGAATTCGAACAGGATAGGTTAGAGAGTAGGCCGACATCATGGGTTGGGTTTGATGCTATATCGATCTGGACTATCCAAGCTACGATAGGTTGGATCTATTTTTTTTTTATGGTGGCTTGTTTGAGATTATCAGAAACGTCAAGAACGTCAAAAACGTCAAAAACGTACACATAAAACATGTGTCAAAACATCACCAACGTCAAAAACGTCAAAAAACGTCAACATTGCTAACAAAACATCACCAACGTTAGAAACGTAAAAAACGTCAAAAAACGTCGAAAACCGTCAAAAAACGTCAAAAAACGTCAAAAAACGTCAAAAACCGTCAAAAAACGTCAAAAACGTGACGCTTTTGACGTTTTTCACGCTTTCGACGAATGCATTCAACGTCCTATGAAAAAAAACATGTGTCAAAACATCACCAACGTCAGAAACGTAGAAAACGTCAAAAACGTCACGTTTTTCACGCTTCTGACAAATCAACGTTCAAATGGCGTGTCAAAACATAAAAGACGTACGTCAAACACATCAGATACGTCACGTTTTTCACGCAGCTATGATAGGTTAGACCTATTTTCGTTTGGTCGGTCTAGGAACACCCAAGCTACGATAGGTTAGACCTATAGACACATCCAAGCTACGATAGGTTAGACCTATTTTTGTTTGGTGGCTCAATTGTGATTATCAGACTCGCTCCGCTCGTCTGATAAACATACAAACACGCTAATTTGAATAACAGCTAGATTAGGTTGAAAACAGCAATTCCTCCACAGACAGATGTATCAGTATAGAAACGGAAATTGGAATGACATAACTGAATGACATATTTTTTAATAGTTAGTTTGATTATATTTGCTCACACACATTATTTAAACTTATCATGATCATGTCTTTCTGACTCCCTTCGAGTACATTCATAAGTGGATATGTGTTCTTATTTCATCTAGCATTTTGTTGATATATTCGCTCTTGACTCACTTGGGTATGATATACATGTCTCCTCGACTGACGCACTCTTTCGTGCAACCAATTTGCCTATCATTTTTCGGGTGAGCAACAAACACTGGTTCACTTCGTTGATCTTTGATCTACTTCGATCATCCTCGGCTCAGTTCATTTGATTCTACCTCGTATATCAACTGACTATGAAGCAGGTGTCAAATCGAGGTATGCCTATCATTTTTCGAGTGAGCAATAAACACTGATTCACTTCGTTGATCTTCGATCTACTTCGATCATCCTCGGCTTAGTTCATTTGATTCTACCTCGTATATCAACTGACTATAAAGCAGGTGTCAAATCGAGGTTGTTTTTCATCGAGTTCAATGCAATTCTCTTTATTCCCCCCATGTTTTGTTTATTGTTCCTGGATGCTAGGTCAGACACATACTGTTTTTTTTTCTGTGTAGTAACTTGATTCAATGATTTTTCTGGGTTGTTGATGATTTTTCGAAAGGCCCTGTATACATCCTTATTCACGAATTGTATCGAATGTAATATCAGAAACGATTTGTTTATTATATATCGATACGTATATTCAACTACTATCTGTCATGTGGATTCTGTTAGACCGTGTACATTACGTGAATAGTCTACACTTTCGGGACATTGTAATGTTTATTCTTCTGTATTGTTCACACACTGTTTTCCTGTTATTACTGCCTGTATATAATTTTAAACAAAACAGATTTATCCTATGTATTATGGTGCCAGAAATGTCATTTATCGAGTTAATTTTGATCCACCCATTATACTTCAGTCATGTTATGTGTTAATTGAATTTTTGTTGCTGTAAATGCAGTCATACCAGTAGTTCAATGATTATTCTGAAAGTCACGTTTTTTGATATTTTTACTCTCATGTTGGACGTTTTGATACACTTCTTTCTTCCATCGAGTGAACACACGTGAATTCCATTCAATTCTTCAAGTTATCTTTCCTTGAGTTGTTCCGATTAATTCTCTCATTTTTGTCGATATCTCGCAGACTTTGATGGAAACTGCTTTCAGAGTACCCTAACGATCATGTTGATGAAAGAGAATGACGTTGTTGTTCTATGGTTCACCCCATAGTACCATTTTCCCCAAAGCATGTCCTTGTCGATGTTATTAGGAATATAAAATGAAATTGAGGATACATATTCTGTCGATAACTCTATTTGATTTGTCGCAGGTCATACTTTATTCAGATATCCCTGTATATGGTATACGTCAAAGTCTGTTCTAGAGATGTCTCATACATATCAGATGTTCCTTAACTACAATTCCACTTGAGGTTTTTCACCTGTTTTCCTTCTCCACCCTGTATATATTTTTCAACCTTTTTTTTTTTCCTTGTACCAACTCTATATGTTACGTACGTCAACGTTCTACTATAGATGTTCAATCTCAGATCCGTGTATCCTTTTTCAATTGAAATAGCTGAATGGCTGAAAAGAGTTGTGCATCGGAACGTGTATATTTCAGTGGAATATCGATCATTCTGCAACGTCTGACAACACTGTTCTAGGTAGGCAACTGATTAAAGTTTCCGCGCGTGCCTTTAGCTGGAAATGTGTGGTTTATTTCGATATCAGGATGGCATACTCGGAGAATTGCTGCTTGAATAAGCATATATCTATTAATACCCTGGTACGAAGATGCCTCTGAGAATGATGTGAATGGTGATTTTTTATTTATTTCATCTCTTGGTGTGTACGAGAGGAAATTCCTATGATATTCGTCACGTGCGTACCTAAGGAGGGTAGGGAGGGAAGGTAGGTGTTTCAACTTTTGAATGAGTTTGGTAGAGTGTTGTTCGACATATTTCAAGGATAACTACGAAAGGATGTGCTACTGGGCCTGTCGAGTTCGTCTGACTGGTATTGCTAGTGATGGAATTATAGCAGAGATTCCTGAGGAACATTTCCCGTGGAAGTATCTATCATTTTTTAACGATTTTGAACTTCTTTCCAACGTTTTCGTGGCGTTTCTGTGACGTTTTGGTAACGTGTTTACGATTCAGTTTTTTTTCCTAGTCATCCTGCATATGTCTTTCTCGATTTTTCATTCGACTCTGACTATTTGTATTACCCTGTATATTATGATTTTGATTTCCTCATTATCATCTGTCATCTGCCATACGCCATCTCCCTTAAGTCTGTTATACCTGATCGTTTGCTCTCGGCTACGTTAGGAGCACCGGAAATATCATCACGATATCTTCAAAATGTGATAGTGGTCTCTGATTGGTCGGCTGAGTCACGTTTTTCAACCCGGAAGGTGGAGAAGGGGGGTGGTCTCAAGCGTTTGCTCTGGGTGAGGTTCAAAGCACCAGGAGTATCACCAAAGGTATACATTATCTATCAAGCGTTATCTGCCATATGTCAAATGTCAATCGTATACGGCATATGTTATATATCGTATTCGGCGAGGATGATAGCACTATGATTATAATGGGACAGTATACAATATCATGAGAGCCGAACATGCCCGTTTGATTCCAGTGAAGTTAGAATTACCAGGATATGAGCTATTGAGCAAATTCGACAGGATGTAAGCATGAACCGCAGTTTCGGACACACCCTGTGTGCCTCTGAAGTTTTCCATTCTTGATTGGCTCGTGATATCATCAGGCACCTGCTAATAAAATGAGGTTTCAAGATTGATGATATCTCTCAGCGAGAACAAAGGAGACATTGTTGGGTGACACTTTAGCCATCTGCACTTGAACAATTGACCCCAAATAAAGATGATGCAATCGGATAAGGTTGTTACGTAATTGAACACCCATGAGATCCGAACATGACCGTTTGATTTCAGTGAGGTTAGAATCACCAGGATATGAGCTATTGAGCAAATTCGGATGTAAGCATGAACCTCACTTTCAGACACACCCTGTATACCTCTGGAGTTTTTCCATTCTTGAATGGCTAGTGAAGTCATCAGCCACCTGCTAACAAAATGAGGTTACAAGAATATCTCTCAGCGAGAACAAAGGAGGCATTGTTGAATGACTCATCAGCCACCTGCGTCAGAACAATGGACCCATTGTTCTCTCACAGATAAGGATGATGCAATCGGATGAGGTTGTTACGTAATCGGACACCTGCAAACAAAGGCGGCATTGTTCTAGAGGAAGGCTAGATAACATATGGCAAACAAAGGAGGCATTGTTCTATGAAGTCGAGATAAGGATGACTCATCGACCACCTGCAACATGCATATCGGGTGACCTTGAAACAAAGTGCTACCAATTGTAGTAATACCAACCTGAATCTGGTGAGCACAGTCACTAGATTGTGACGTCATCCACCACCTTTCAAAAAGAAGAAGAAGAATGTCCTAGGACACACCCATGAGCTCTAGTGTCTAGAGTCCAGAGTCTAGGGGGCTAAGTTCAGAGTACTTCCACGTGTCATCTGTCATTCCTTGTGTTCCATATCATCTGTCACTTGTCATCTGTCCCTCTGTGTTCCATGCCATCTGTCACTCCTTGTGCTTCATGTCACCTGCCACCTGTCACTTGTCACTTGTCATCTGTCACTTGTCATCTGTCATCTGTCACTTGTCATCTGTCACTTCCGGCGGCCATCTTGTGACGTCACTTCCGTGCAGCCAACACCTTCTACCACAGGAACGGTTGTGACGTCACTTCCGGCGGCGGCCATCTTGGGCTGAGGCATACGTAGGTACACTACTGTCACACCTTTCTTCACGAATACTCGGCTTGTTGGTTCGACGATGATGATCTAAGGACATATCAATCCGAATCGGCGTTTGGCGCATGACAAGTTTGACACTGTTGACATGGTGTCATGACCGACAGCTAATTGACGTAAAGCGAAATAACAGATCAACAAAATCAAAACATCAACCTGAATTTATAATAATAATAATAATAATAATAATATTTATTCACCATTCGAATCGAAAATTACAATTACAATAATTTTAGGTAACGATAAATAAATATAGAATTCCCACAGAAGGATATACCTGTGCGTGGGTTGTAACATATATCAATTTGATTTTAACATTACAATGAATATATTATAAAAGTAAAGTTTCGCTCATTATGAAAAAATAGAAAAGAAAAGAGAGAAGGAGAAGCACCCGAAGATCTATATATACATACATACACATACACACACACATACATATATATATATTCATATATCATATCAGAAATCACTTAGAGATAATTAGCGAAATATCGAAATAACGGATACAAATAGCAAATATTTCAAACGAAATTGGAATAGGTATTTGCATCAGACATATACATCAATTGAGCGAACAGAAAAATAAGAAGTATTAAACCATGGAGGTATTGAACTGCTGGTTATACATCAGTTCAGTAACATGTGAGTATGTTTACATCTATCTAATCTATACACGACTATTTATGTACTGTAGTGATATGTATTTTTCATATCGACATAATGGTGAATATGTACTCTGGGCAAATTCAGGATCCAAATTTTGAGTTTCTTTTTGAATAAATTATTACTAACGATAGCTTTGATGTCTGCTGGAATGATATTATACAGCCGAGGAGCTAAATAACTATAACACTTTTGTAAAGTGTTCTTCTGTGATTTTGGCACATAGGTTGAATTTATTTTGTGGCGAGTTGCATATTGGTGTTCAATTTTTTTGAGTTCATGTTTATTTTTGTGTTGCCTTATAACAGTTTTGAAAAAGTACAGTTGTCGTATGTCCAGAATTGATGTTTCTTTATATAGCGCTTCTGTAGGGTAAGTCCTTTTTTTATTAGTGATTATTTTCAAAGTCAATTTCTGTATTTGTTCTAGATTTTTTATATGAGAGGCATTTGCTGCTCCCCAGGCAACTATCCCATAGGAGAGGTGGGTTCCAAACAAAGTATAGTAGAGTATGCGCATCTGAGCTATATCTAGATAGGGTGTCATATATTTCATCCTGTATGTTACACTACGCAATTTTCGTACCAAATAATCAATATGTGCGTCCCATTTCAAGTGAGCGTCTATATATATGCCAAGATACTTTATTTTGTTTACTGGTGAGATAGCGAGATTTACGCTTTCATATTTTATGAGGAGTGATTTGAAACTTGGTAAGTTGTTAGCATATGATGTGAAAGTTATGTAAAATGTTTTGCTCATATTAATAGTCAGAAGTCTACTTTCAAACCATTGAATTATAGTTTTGAAATTTCTTTCAGCTTTTTCTTTTAGAGAGTTCCATGTTTCCGATTTATAAATAACAACTGTGTCATCTGCGAAGCTTATTATGTCCCCTTCCACTTCTAGTGTAAAAAGGTCATTTAAGTAGATGTTGAAGAGGATTGGACCCAGAACTGTCCCCTGGGGTACACCATATTGAACTCTTCGAGATTCACTGAAAACGTCTCCGATTTTAACAAATTGACTTCTTTCATTGAGATAACTACGAAGGAGTTGGTGGGATATTCCTCTGAATCCAATACTCTCAAGTACTTCTAGAAGCTGGTTATGGCTGACAGTATCGAATGCTTTCTTCAGGTCCACGAATATACATATTGATGATAATTTTTCGTCTACATATTTACCGATTTTGTTAGTGAGCAGTGTTATTGCATCTTCAGTTGACTTGCTTTTTTGAAATCCGAATTGATTTTTCGATAAAATATTATATTTTGTTAGGTAAGTTTCAATGCGTGATTTCAAAATGGTTTCGAATATTTTTGCAAAATTTGTAATTACAGATATTGGGCGGTAGTTGTCAACTTTGAGTTTATTACCAGACTTGAATATTGGTGAAATGACAGCACATTTGAATGGAGTTGGACATATCCCACTACTGAATGACCAGTTTATTAGGTACGTCAATGGTGTTGCCAAATCTCTTGCTATCAGTTTAATAGTTTCAGCTCTAAGAGTGTCAATTCCGGGTGATTTTTTGTTTTTCAAGTTCTGAATAACTTGTAAGACTTCACATTCATCAGTTTTTTCTAGAAAAAAGGAATTCATGATTTTGGTTTTCGATTTATTTTTTTTGTAGGTTGGTTTTTCTTGTATTTCATTCGCCAAGATTTCTCCAATTTTGCTATAGTGTTGAACGAATTCGTTGGCAATTTGTTTTTGGTCACTAATCATTGAGCCATCATTGCATTGAATCTCTTTGATTGTGTTGTCGTTTGATCCTTTACTTATCATTTCATTTATGGTTTTCCATAGTTTTGAGGATTCTCCTTTATTTCTTCCTATTTTGTTTCGATAATAATTTAATTTTGATTCTTCCATTATTATTTTCAGTCTATTTTTGTATTGATTATATTTTGTTTTATTTGTTTCTGTTGGCTTCCTTTTCATTGTTCTATAAATGTTGCATTTTTCATGAATGGACTTGAGTATGCCATCAGTAATCCACGGATTTCTTTTTATGTTTTTCCTTCTAAGTTTAATTGTGTTTGTACTTTTTTCCACGATTTCATTGGTTTTTTGAATGAATATTTGAGCGGCGAGTTCAATATCATCTGTTGAATATAGATCCAGCCAATTCTCTTCGCTTATATTTTGTTTTAGTTTTTTGTTATCAATGAATTTTTTATATTTTGTTATTTCTGATGATATTTCTGTTGTTTCAGGTGAAATGATCTGCAGTGCAATAGAAAAGTGATCAGTTATATCTGTTTCTATAACGAATGAATTGTATTTGAAGTTATTAGAGGCATCTTTCACAAAACAATGATCTATGCAAGTACCAGAGTTGATCCTCGTTGTAGAATTTATATGGGATATGAATCCATGAGCACTGAGCGTATTCAAATAGCTATTTGTAATATCATCATTCTCCATTATGTTGATATTCATATCTTCAATCAGAATGTGATTGCTAATATTGCTGTCTTCACAAGATTCAAGAAATTCAGATAAACTCTCAATGAAATCATTAGTAGGTGTAGATGGTGATCTATAAATAGCTGTTAAATGTATATTTCTATCATGAAGTTTGACTTTCAGCTGTATCATTTTCATTCCATTCGATAGATGTATTATATCATGTGTGAAATATAAATTATTTTTGATGAAAATGATTACTCCATCATTTTGATTCACATTGCCATGATTGTAAATGAGATTATACCCGTTCATATTATATAAGTCTATATCTCTAATTTGCCAAGTCTCAGATAGAATTATCACATCAAAAATATGTTTAGTTTCTTCTAGTAGTACTTTCATTTGATCTAAATTTGCATTTACACTCCTAATATTATTGTGAAGTATTTTTATATCTACTTTAGTATTATCTAGATTCATTAGTTGTGAGGGATCTTCAATTATTTTCGTTTCAACTGTTTCAATATGGAACTGTCTGAGATATTGATTCATTTCGAGTTTTCAATAATATTAACCAATAAGTACTATAGTAGATCACAAAAAAACAAAAATCCTGAATATAAATGAATCGATATAACTAGAAATTAATAGTGTCTTTGTTCTGTTGATATTGTTACTCACTTTGAGGTTTTTTGGGTAGACCTCGTTTGGATTTGCGCGAGACTGCTATCAATATGTTTGCTAGCTGTGTTTTTATTTTTAACTTCTTTTGCTTCCTCTTCTATCTTCTTTGTAGCTCTTCCTGATTCTTTCTCCTCTTTATTTGTTTTTTGTGTGGATGGCCTTGATGGATTTTTTGATGCGCTAGCGGCTTTCGAGTAGTCTGGTGATTCACTATTTTCTTCAATCTCCAAGATATCTTCCGCTGTGTATCCTATATTGTTTCTATAGAGCTTTTCTCCTCTTATGTAGCTGCCTTCTTTACCACTTTCACGTATTTTCTTCAGGTAATTTCTCAAAATCTTACTTGTTTCTTGTTGTTTTTTTGTCAAATCGGCTGATATAGATATGTTCGTACCTTTTAGTTTCATGCAGTTTCGTAAAATATGAATTTTTGTGAGTGTTGACAGAAGTTCAATTTTGATTGAACAATCTCTTGACTTGCCTAGTGGATAGATGTTGCTGATATCAGTTTTTGTCAACTCTACACCAAGTTTGGAATTCAGTTGGTTGCATACATTTTCTACCGAAGGTTCCTGTTCGCTTTTTATCAATCCAAACACTACTATATTATTTTTCCTGCTATTTCTGTCCAAAATCTCTATCCGTTGTTTCAACTCTGTGTTTTCCTTTTCCAGATTTTTAATTTTTTCACTATAGGATTCTATTTTCAATAGTAATCTTATTTCACTTGCTTCAATAGCGCTCTTTATCTCTTGTTTGCTGGTCAACACTTCCTCATACAATTTTTCCATATTTTATATGCGATCTGGCAACGTTTTGAGGTAGTGCGATGGCAAACTACGGGATTTGTTTTGGTCCAAAGGTCAATTTTCAATGGAGCTGGGCTATTCTAAATGCTTCATTTACTAACGAATGGGATGGAATGTTGAAATTTTCCACTTACTCGGATGTTGTGATGCTTTGGAACAGATTTGGATGGAATTCAATGTATTCTAACTTATGTTTTCGTTATTATTTAATTGAATTATGGCTCAGTAATGAATACATGTGTGTGGACAGTGTTGTCATATACAATATGCATCAATCAAGAAAATAATGCCAAACGAAGTTAATTGATTCACAATGGTCGATTCCTAGTGAAACCATCCGCATCAGCATTCCTGGAAAATCCAATACCTATTTTCCTACTGTGATGAAGTTTCAAGTGGAAAAAGTAGTGTGAAAAGTGAGTATGAGAATGTCTCTGAAATGGTATTTCATATTACTTTATATTATTTATCTCTTTCAGATAAGTTCCTGTAAAAACCATCTGAATCATCCTTCTACTTGGATCACAACAAAGCAGATATAGCAAGAGATATCAACGTATTAATAGAAATAGTATTTTTATTCCATGTACAGTGTGAAATCTCAGGTGTGTATCCACATATCAGATTCGAGAATAATTAAATAATATGAAGCAGATTGAGTTGAATTTATGTTGTTGAAAAAATGTTAACCATGTTATTGTGACAAAATATTCTGTCAGATGTGCTCAGCAGTACAAAATAGTATAGAATCAGGCAAAATATACAGTAGTGAATATTTACATGCTACATCACCTCTCTCCCAAGAAAAAATTTTAATCTGGAGTGATTTGAATTTTCAAAAAATTTACAATATCAACAATGGATACAGAGAGATGAGTACTTCAGATCACCGAGACGAATATCAGTATCCAAATATTGGAATTGCATTTAGAATCATTCAGTGAGATGTCAACTCCTAAACGAACGAAGGCAACTCACTAAAAAATCCCGAGGTGGAAACAAAAAAGGAAGTGTAAAATTTTAAATTTTGATTCAACCAGCTGTCCACCGTTCAAGTGGAGTGACATACGGCCACCAACCTTAAACAGGCCAAACCTGAAACTGAAAGATTCAACAAAAAACGTTCGGGAGTATTCCTATTCACGTAGAGTTAGGTCGTCCCTAGAGACTACTCAAGAGCCAAAGCAAAAGAGCGGTACTTTCGAGAAATATGCCCATTGAACCCGCCTAAACAAAAATTCAACAAGACATAATCTCGTCAGCCCAACCTGTCATGAGACAACTATGACGACCCACATCACGTTGTTGTCCACGACCTCTACGCTTCCAAGGTCCCTACAGACAAAAAATAGCTCTTGGCTTTTCAAAATTCACTCAAGAATACTGTGGGAAATGTAAGTATCAAAATTGAAAATAATATCCCACAGCAAATGTGAAGTATCAGCATCAAAAGTGCTGATCACTTCCAAAAAGTTAAGATGGAGCAGTGCATGGACCATCACAGGTTATGACTGTCCACATAACCAGTGGCAAAAATGAAAAACAGCGATGTTACTGCCGTGATAGAGTCACTAGCTGGGAACATGTCCAAGTCCAGGTAGCTTTAGGGACAATTCCAGGGATAACCTGCTCTTAGCCCGACCAAAAAAGAAATGGAACAGTATTTGGACCATCACTGGTTATCTGTCCACATAACACAGTGGAAATACATGACAGCGGTGTTACTGCCGTGATAACACTAGTTGGGAACATGTCCAGGTTCAGGTAGCTTTAGGAATAATCTAGGGATAACCAATTTTTACCCCAAAAAAATATGACCATAAAGATCAAATGCATACCTCCCCAGATAGCACAAATACATTTTGAGGCCCTTCTGAGGCTTCCACAATAATGTCCTCAGGTCGTCGAGGGCGAGCCTGACGACATCCCTAGGCCGTCCTCCTGTTACCGTTCTCTATATCCTAATAACGTTTTAGAACATCCGTATAAGGTCTTCTGGAACATGTACAGGACATTATGGGAACATCTTCAGGTAGTATTCAGAAATATCTAGGGATAGGCTGATATGAATGAAATTTTATTGAAAAAATATGGATATCATGATATTTGCAAAATTTCCCTGGAATAACAATATGTTCAAATAAAAAACATACATTCTATCAGGTATTTATAACTTATTGTGAAGATTTCCGAGTTTCGTTTTGAATAAATGTATCTCAGCTTCTTGTTGAGCACTACTAGAAGTTATTGCCGATTGAAAATTTCTCTCTATGTTGTTTTTGATTTCTCAACTCTGGATGCTGAATCTACCAAAAGTTGAAGCCTTCATACAATTTTTATAGATGACATCAAGTTTGTGTTCTTCATAACCTTCTTAAACAAACAATTATTAGATATTCCATATCCATGTAATATCTGTGATTTGATCCACCTACCTCTGTTCCTTTCTTCCTCAGAGAAAACTCATCATCAACATAATAATACATTATGATGATTTTTGTTCTGTTCTAATTCTGTTGTAAGTTCTCTTCTTGTTCTCATTTGTGATTTCTGAACCCTGGACATACTTTCAGATGCTCAATTTACTGAAAGTTCAAGCCTGCATACAATATTTTATTGATTCCGAAGAAGCCAAAATATCTTTGATTTGAACATCTCTGCTCTGATGATAGCATCAAAAGTTTGTGTTCTCAATAACCTCCTGAAATAAATAATGTATTATTATTTTATGTCCAGTACCACAGCCGTCTTCCCAGTACCTACCTATACTATCAATGTTTTGATTTAGGTGCCTTCATTGAAACTACTGAGAGTTCAAGCCTGCATTTACAATCTTTTATATATTCTGAAGAAGCCAAAATTTCTTGGAATGAAACATCTCTGCTCTGAAAATATGATATCATCAAGTTTGTGTTCTCAATAACTTCCTGAAACAAATAATGTATTGATATTTTATGTCCAGTAGGTATACCTACTATCAATATGATTTGCTTCCTACCTAGTACCTTTATTGTATCTATACTGAAAGTTAAAGCCTGCATAAAATCTTTTATAGATTCCGAACAAGCCAAAATATGTTGGGATAACAAACATCTCTGATCTGATGCTATAATGATCAAGTTTGTGTTCTCATCAATAACCTCCTAGAACAAATGATGATGTATTAATATTTCATGTCCAGTACCTACCTATTATAAATGAAATGATTCAGGTAGGTACTTACCTATCTTTAATGAATCCACTTAAAGTTCAAGCCTTCATACAATGTTTGATAGATTCCGGAAAAGCCAAAATATCTTGGAATTAAACATCTCTGCTCTGATGATATCAAGTTTGTGTTCTCAATAACCTCCTGAAATAAAATAATATATTTAATATTTCATGTCCAGTTCCTACTATCAATGATTTGATCGATTAATTAGCTGTATTTCTCATTATCTTATCAATTTCTCAGAGAAATATGATCATGAGACATAACCTCACTTCTAGTATTTCTAGTTCTTCTTCTTCCTTTTGACTTCGTCGACACGTTATTTCATGGAATGTCATCTAAAGACATCCGTAGGCACGAAATCCGCTGCAGCCTCAGGCTGTCACTGAAAGAACTTTTCTAGGAAAATTACGGCGCTAAATCTACGCCTGATGATGTTCTTAGGTTGTAGAAAATATAACGTTCTCTCTAGGCATTTGGCGACACATTGAGGATGACCCTAGGCAATTGTGTGCTATCTGGGTCTTTTGAGGGATTAACTTGGGGTTGTAGCCATGCGTACTAAACATCCTAAGGGAGGTCACGATCGGGAAGTCTAAGTCGGTAGAATTCATGATCGAGTAAATTTCCAAAATCGGGGAAGTCTATCCAAAATTATCCGGAACAGAGATATTTACATAATATTCACATAACTAACTCTAAATACCGTACAAAAAGGAAAATCTCATTACTCATCAGCAATGAGAAGAATTAGAAACTGTTGCAATCTGACAGTTTCAATTCGGGGGCTGGATTTTCAAATTTCAAAAAATTCGAAATGCTAAATACAAAATACTGACTGTGAGGGGTTGAATGTTACAATTTGGAACATACCAAGGGTGTTTTTGTGAACTTTCACATTCACGGTAGCTACCAAAAAGTTCCTAGAAACCTCCAAAAAACTTTCAAAAAAATTTCAAAAATATATCTCAAAATATCTCAAAAAAACTAACCGACTGATATGTCCGAGTTAGACCCAAAATAAGGTTTCAAATCCTTAATATGCCAGTCTCCTGCTGGACTAACATTCTCATATTCCAGAGATTAAACTAAACGTGAAACCTTCCTTTTAACTACACACAAAACATATTTGGGTGCTAGTTTTGAACTAAATTTCACTGCAGCTTCTGATAGTACCTTGTTTCGACGCCAAACTTTATCTCCAATATTAAAAGAATAATCTTTCTTTCTCAAATTATATGCTCGTGAATTTCGTTGGTAAGCCTGATGCAATTTATTCTTAACTTCTTCAAAAACTGTATCTAAATTAGAAATATTTTCCACGAACTCAGATCTACTTTGAGGATTTAACTCTATCCCTACTGTATGAGATATAGTACTATAATAGTTACCTGAGTGAGGAATATTTCTAGCAAAATTCAAAAACGCTGGGGCATAATTATGCACTTCATGTACAGATGTATCAATAGCAAATTGAATCTTAGATAACTCTTCGTCCCAATCCTTATGTTCAACTACAGGGTGTAAATTTGAAAACTTTCAATGCGAATATCTCGCGAAATAAAAAAGTTAGAAAAACGCCGCTTGGCAAAAATGCTAAAGAGTTAAGAGGAACCACCATATTTCAGTGAAGGGATGAGTCACCCTGTCAGCGCAACACACCCCAACTTTGGAATGTCAAATGGCACTACCTCTTTTGTGATACCTCAAATGAACGGTCTCAGTCAGTAGTAATCACCTGTACAAGACTTTTTTTCCACCCACTACAGGGTGTACGAAAAACATTAATTCGAGGGTCTAAATTTGAGAACTTTCAATGCGAATATCTCGCTAAATAAAACAGTTAGGAAAACGTCGTTTGGCACAAATGCTACAGAGTTAGGGGGAACTAGAACCACCATACTTCAGTAAAGGGATGGGTCACCCCGTCGGCGCGACACACTCCATCTTTGATACCTCAAATGGCACTACCTCTTTTGTGATACCTCAAATGAACGGTCTCAGTCAGTAGTATTCACCTGTACAAGACTTATTTTCCATCCACTACAGGGTGAACGGAAAACATAAAGTCGAATAAAATAAAATGCAGAATGCCGATATATTCCAAGAGATGTGTTCCAAAATGTTAGAATGGCATTTGAACATCGATTATACTATTGCTTACAACATAATGGAATGCATTTTGAACATCTGGTCAAATAAAATATCCATTTAACACAATTCATTTTATTTTATTCGAATTTATATTTTTCGTACACCCTGTAGTGGGTGGAAAAAAAGTCTTGTACAGGTGAATACTACTGACTGAGACTGTTCATTTGAGGCATCACAAAAAAGGTAGTGCCATTTGACATTTCAAAGTTGGGGTGTGTCGCGCCGACGGCGTGACTCATCCCTTGACCGAAATATGGTGGTTCTAGTTCCCCTAAACTCTTTAGCATTTTTGCCAAACGGCGTTTTTCTAACTTTTTTCTTTCGCAAAATAGTCGCATTTTAAGTTTTCAAATTTACACCTTGTATATAGCTACGTATCGCTTGTCCAACTGTCTTGTTATTACGTTCAACAAAGTTGCACTACGCTGAATAGCGAGGCGTAAACCAAATTTTTACTTTATACGTACCTGTCAACTTTTTGAAGATTTGCCTTGCGAATTGGGTACCATTGTCCGCATTGATAATCTGAGGTACACCGTATACTGAAAACACTTGATTTTCTAGAAATTTTACTATGTTTGGTTCTGTCGCGTCTCTTAGGGGACATAGAATGGTATATTTCGAAAACAAGTCTCCAATTACGAGTAAATATGTAAATCCACGGGGTGATCGAGGAAATGGTCCCATAAGATCGACAGCTAGGACTTGAAAAGGAAAGTTTACCTGCTTTTCACAGCCCATCGAACCTAAACGTGATGTGTTAGCTTACTTTTGTGATTGACAAACTTTACATTGACGAATGTATCTCAAAATATCAGGGCGCATCTTTGGCCTATAATAATTTTCCTGAATTCTACTAAAAGTTTTGTGAAAACCAAAATGTGAACATGTGGGTGAATCATGAGAGTTTCTAATAACATCATTCCTTTGCGACTTAGGAACGACGGTCTTCCATTCTTTTTCATTAGTTTGAATTATGCCCTTTGAGGGAATAAATTTAAAAAGCAAATTTCCTGAAACTTTTTATTGTGGAAACAGTTCCGGTTTCTCTAAAATTCTTCTCTTAAGTGAAGTGTACCATGAATCAGATATTTCGGCCTTTATGTCGATCAACAAAATTCCTTGGTTATCATCAGGCAAATCACTAGGAGGAGTTCTAGACAAAAAATCAGGTAAGACATTTGAAGCTCCGGGCTTATGTATCAATTCAAAATTATGTTGTCTGAGTTTTACAGCCCACCAAGCAAGTCTTCCACAAGGATCCTCGAGATTGTTGATCCACAAAAGGCTACTGTGGTCAGTGATTACTTTGAATTTTTGTGCCTTCTACATAAGGTCGAAATTTATCTTTTAAGAGTATCAAACTGAGAAGTTCTCTTTCTGTCACAGTATAATTACGTTCTGCGCGAGATAAGGAACGAGGAGCATAAGCTATAACTCTTTCTTGTGAATCAATATTCTGAGTCAAAACACCTCCAATACCATAATCACTGGCATCACACTGTATTACAGAAGGTTGATCAAAGTCTGGTGAACTTAGTATAGGAGACGATATCAAAGCATTTTTAACACGTGTGAAAGCATCTTCCGCCTCTGGAGACCAAGTTATTAATTGCCCCTTCTTTTTCCCTTTGGAGGCCTGAGATAGGTGCGATCAAACTTAAAAAATTTGCGATGAATCTTCTATACCATGAACACATTCCGATAAAACGCTTGATTTCAGTACTGGTAGTAGGGCGAGAATAATTGACCATGACGGCTACTTTATCAGTATCTGTGCGAAGTCCTTCTCTATCAATAACATAACCAAGATACTTGAGGGATGTTTCAAAAAAATTCACATTTTTTTAAGTTCACTGTTAAATTTGCATTTTCTAAAATATTCTTCACCTCAGCAAGAAGTGATACATGTTCATCAAAAGTTTTTGAAGTAATAATTATATCATCCAGATATGTGAAAATATGTGGTTCAAACTTAGGTCCAAATAGAGCGTCACAGAGCCTCTGCTGAGTCTGAGCACTATTACATAACCCAAATGTCATGACTGTGAATTCGAAAGATCCCCTACCAGGCACACTGAATGAAGTTTTCTCACGTGACGGCACATCCAAAGGGATCTGCCAAAAAGCTCTGCGTAGATCAATACTTGAGATGTATTTTGCATCTCTGAGCAAATTCAAAATTCTGTCTATGCGAGGTAGTGGATAGCTATCGTGCTCAGTTACTTTATTGAGTTTCCTCCCGTCAAAACAAAACCTATACTCACCGGATGACTTTTTTACTAAAAGGACTGGACTATTATAGGGACTCTGAGATGGTTCAACCACTTTTAACTTCAGCATGTCATCAAGTTCTCTATTTAAAATTTTCAACATAAATGGTGACATAAGGTAATGCTTAACTCGAAATGGCTTTGAATCACCAGTGTCAATTGTCATTTTAATTTCATCTGTAAGACCAATACGACTTCCACTGCAAATTTCTTCAAAATGCTCTATAATTTGTTCTGCTTGAACACTCTCTGAAGGAGATAAATCTGACAAATTACTTGAATCTGAATCTTCAATCTCATAAACATGACTAGAGACAACCTGTATAGAATTATGCGTTACTGCACTATGCACATTCCAAATCCTATTTTTGAAGTCGATCTTGATATTGAACTGATTGCAAAAATCGCTTCCAAAAATAATTGAGTGGGGCAGTGAAGGCACTACTATAGTAGGAACAACCTGAACAATGTTATCTACACAAACTGGTAGATCAACAACACCCTTGACTTCCCGTTCAGTTCCATCAACTGTCGTCACATGTTTCAAAAAGGATTTATTCCATTTCAGATTGAGTTTTGTTAGTAAATCTACTGATTTTTGACCACAAACCGAAACATTGGCACCACTGTCCAAAAGACAAACTACTTTCTGATAAAAAAATTTTACAGAAATATATGGTCTATTATCACGTGACTTCTGTACAAAAAGAGGTGCGACATTCGAATTTTTATGGAAAACATAATTTTTATAAAAATATCTAACAGTATTTTTCCAATCATTCCATTCCTTGGGATTGGAAAAATTTGATCTTGAAATTAGGTTGACTCTTTCAAATAATGGAGTGAAACAAGAGTCGTAATACTTCACCTCCCTTACTAGTTTCCCTGACATTTTCTACATTCCCTTGAAGTTACATCTGCACAACCGCATTTAAAACAAAATTTCTTGATGACATTGTCGAGAGCTCTACAGTTCCTAAAAGTATGGTTTGGTTGTAAACACCTCCAACATAATACCGATGAACTTGAGTTCGCATTTGAACTAGTAACATTAACTTGTTTATTTTTACTGACATTTTTATTCAATTTCTTATTGTTGAAATTTTGCTCTCGTGGTTGGAAATTCCTCCGAAAATTCTGATTGTCAGTTGTAGAACTTGAAAGTGTATCTCAAAAATGTGTCAACTCAGGATCAATAATTCATTGAAAAGGTTTCTGATACTGTGACTGTGAACCAGATGCCAAGCTAAGAATATCAGCTTCTTCCAGCTTTTTACAAAGTGTACTCAAGGTAGAAACACTATCAATATCACTAAGTGCAAGTCTTTTCAGGTATTCACCCTGTAGTCCCATTTCAATATATTTGACTTTAGTGAGCTCTGCGGCTCCACGACTGAGTCTACTGAATAAGGTTTCCATACAAGCTATGAAAATTACTACAGGTTCATTTCTTCCTAGTTTTCGTGATTTTATTTGGTTTCACACTTCATCATCAAAGTCTGACATCAAAAAATCCTTCTTCAATTTTATAACCAAAGTTTCCCAACTATTAACTTGTGTTCTGATTTGTCTGAACCAAAATGTAGCCTTACCACTGAATAAGTCACTAGCAGATTCAAAGAATTCAGCTTTACTAACATGCCTTGCCTGAGCTACTGCTTCTATGCGTTCAATAAATGAAAGGAGATTTTTTGGTTCACCATCAAATTGAATATTCAATTTATAGACAAGAACTGACTTATGAGAATTCACAATTGTATTACTAAAAGTGTAAGCAGTAGTAGAAGCACTAGCTTGTGGTGGAAAGATAGTGACATTAACATCATCATCCTGAACATTCCCATTCAATTCAGCATCCAATTGCAGGGCTGTAGCATAAGCTTCATTCTTGAAATTCAATACGTCCCTATAATTCAAATCTTCCCGCTGTAACTTAATTCTATTTATGCGAAAACTGATATGATTCATTCTAGAGGTTTCTCTTTTGTAAACAGAATCTGATGAAGGATTTTCAAAACCTTCAATAAGTAATTTAATAGAATCTAAAGTGGACTGAATTTCTACTCGCTCTGTATCAAAGTAATAAGCTTCATCAACTAAAGTCATTACATTCGTACCACTATGTTTCTCTTTAAACAGAAGTCTTCCAAGAATTTTACGTTTTTCATCTTGATTCCGTTCAGAAATTACACCTCGAATTCTCAACTCATAATTCAGTTCAGCCTGCAGCAAGTGATTAGCTTTAAAATTTTGATCCATTTTGAATCAGTTCAAAATCAAAATCAAGTATCAAAATTGTTGTTCCAACTTCTAAGGAAATTATTTAAATGTGGCAACACTGTAAGTAGTATTGTAGTATTGTAAGTAGATTAAATCTCAAATCACAAAACGGGATTTTCAAATATTATGAAACCTGATATGTGTATACTCACTATTCAGTTCATGAAAACTCATAAATTTTTTACCTACCAAAACAATATGTGGTAAAAACAACTCTTCTGGTGTAATGAAGTGTTTTTGACCAGCTTCATTACTAGACTGGTTTTGATCAAAATCTAAGTACCTGAGCCTGATTCTAGTTGAATTTCACCTGTTTGAAAGCTCGAAACCTGAAAACCTGAGAGAGCTGAGTAATGCATTGATTCCTGACTTCACAAAGCTTTTCCTGATAGTAAACTCTAATGAACATCATTATAACCCTGAAGACTTCAATATTGTTCAACCCTTTGCTTATGATATGAAATTTGATTGAATTATCTATCTGTTGAAATGCTTGATGTTTGATTGCTCATAACTTTGTTGTTATTGAATATTTTCCAGCAAAATTCATTCAGTAGCATAAGCAAAGGTAGTAGATCCTGTTCCTGTGCCCATTTAGGGTGTAATATTATTTTTTCCGCATTTTGTGTTGGAGGTGCACATGTGTTTTTCAAGGACAGATTTAGTGGCCATGGCCATGAGCCATGACAAGGTGGGAGTTTTGACCAATGAGCTTCCAGATTTACTTGTCCTTGTGCCAAGGCCAAAGCAGTGCATAAATACTGAAGACAGCCAAGGATTGGAGACTCTCTAAGCTCATCTCTACAAGTCTACACTACCTGACCTCCGTTGCTCTTCAAGCTCCTGATTCTCAAGCTGATCTTTTAGTGCTCTCATAGTTCATTCAAAACCAGTGTAAAATAGTATTGTATAGTGATTTCCTGTTACACATGTAAGTTTGTATATTTTTCTCCAGTGTTATTCATCCTGTTTATAGCCTCATTTCATTCCTGTTGTTTTTCACACCGATACTCACCCCACCCTGTGTAAAGAACCCAGAACTCTAAATTGAATAAACGGATTTTGTGATTGCATATTTCATATTTCCTTCTCTGTTGTCATTGTTTTCAGTTCCAAATAGTTCAATAATTTATTTAGTGATTTTCAATATTTTCATTTGTCAAAATTGCAGAATATTATTGTTGACTGACGACTGACACTGACAAGCCAGTTAACAACTCTTCTTCTTCTTTTCCTTGAGAAATCCAGTCCTGTGCACCGGTGTCTCTGTGCTTTGTATCCCGTCAGGCGGTGTTCTATGTTTCATGAACTATTGACATTAATGGAAAAATATAATTAATTAACCTCACTAAAAATCCGATATTAGAAAATTAGAAAAATCGAAGGAAAAGAAAAGATAAATAGAAATTGAATCTGTTTAAGTCGTTTAGAACTGTGTTTCCGATTCTCCAGGTAGAAATAATGAAATAGTTGAATGAATAATTTTCCAGACCTAATAACCTTAAAATATCAAAGACCTGAGAGATATTTTGCTTTGATTCCTGTAATTATCCAGACCAGAAATAGCAACCAGTATTCCAGGCTAGACCCAGGGTTTGTAATTAAAGCCTACACTCCCTTGGCTTCTTATTGATTCCAGGTCGATTCAATACCATTGACCCCTGGATTATACTGTGGGTACCGAGGTAGGTATACCTCCTGTACCTTTCTCCACTGTTGCTACTGTGGGCCTCCTTCCCGACTAAGTTGGGAGGAGCAGGTGAAGTAAATCACCTTTATCAAAAATCTGGCGCTCGAGAATCCCCCCTGTCAAATACCAGAGTAGTCTCCTGTCCTGAACAGAGCGTCAAAGTAAGGGCCTCAGAATAAAAGACCCTTACAAATGGCGCCCGAGCAGGGACTTCTTGGTTATTGAATCAGAAAATAGTCCAGTCCTGTGTTCAACAGAAAAGTTGCTTGATACAAGTCCAGTACAGTTTTTTTTCCTGAACCAGTATTTCATTGTTTGAAATCAGAATCATAGCATTTCTCCAGAAAAGTACCTGTATAGTTTGTTTTTTGAGAGTTGATTATAAATTTGAACCTGATTTTTGTAGAGAACAGTTCCAGTCAACTTGAGCTATAAATGAAATCAAAATCCAGGTATCCAGAAGTTATTTGTTGAGTCTAGGTATATGTTTTTTTTTGTCATGAGAGTCACTAAATTTTGAGACAGCAAGAGAGCCGAATCTGTTAATTTCCGAATACATTTCATCCTGATGATCATCCTGACATTCCAGTTCATTTAACCAGTTGAATTAAATGTTAGGCCCTGACATAGTTGATGATATATGTAAAGGTTGTGAGAACCTCCGAAAATCCAGGAATCCAGGTCCAGAGAGCTACCGAGGTTTGAACCCAAGAGTGAGTTGGGTATATAACCTGAACAAATCCGAATTGATCAGAGAACTGAGAATGTATGGTCTAAAAACTGAAGGTCCTGTGGAGATGCTACAAAACCGATTGATGTGGTTCCTGAGGGTGGAATTTCCTGAAATATTAGCCCTTAGGCCTGAGAATCTTGTGAGGAAACCGCCTCCAGATTTACCAGATATTCCTGAACCACATGAGCCTCCAGATAGTCCTGAACCAACTCCAGGTAGTCCAGAAACACATCCGGATGATCCTGAAACAACTCTAGAGAGTCCTGACATACCTCCTGATAGTCCTGAAATTCCTGTCCTGTGTTATTCTAGTGGATTGAACACCTATCACTGGAATTTGCAATTTGATGGAACAACAGATCCTGTAGATTTTCTGGAAAGACTAGAAGAAATGGGAAACGTGCAGAAAGTAGAACCAGACCAGCTCTTGGATGTATTACCTGACCTGTTAAAAGGAAGAGTTCTGTTATGGTACCGCTGTAATAAAGGAAACTGGAATTCCTGGCCAGCTTTCAAAGAGTGTTTCCAGGTAGCATACTTTCCGTTTCGATATCATGAACAGCTCCAGATTGATATCATCCAGAGGATACAGACAGTGGAAGAACCAGCTAGAGATTATGTGATAGACATGCAGACACTAATCCGAAGACAAGACACTCTTGATAAAGCACAAGAATTGACTTGGCTATACCGGAATTTACTGCCAGACTACCGCCTGTATATCAGAAAGACTGATTTCCAGGATGTACCATCACTTATCTCAAGAATTCTAGAATATGAGAGCCTGAGAAGTGAGATATATCAAACCTACCAGGGTTATCACTACCTGCCACCACCCTCACCTGTGTCATTTTGTCCAGAACCGATTAGGTATGAAGAACCTAGTTCCAGGACATTTACCCAGAAGAGAAGACAAAATATAGGACTTCGAAACAGTGAGACTGTTTGTTGGAGATGTGGACTGCGAGGTCACATGAGAAGTGCCTGCAGACACCAACCAAAAATATTTTGTTCCAGATGTGGCCAGAGGGATATTTTATCCCGTGATTGTGTATGTCTCCTTCCAGACGATTCCGAGACTCCAGTACTCAGTGAGGTCCCCGAATATCCAGACAGTCCTGAAAATTCAATTTATCCAGAACATCCAGGGTATCCAGAGCATCCAGAAATTCCTGAAAGTAGGGATCCGGGATATTCAGCACATCCAGTGGGTGTAGAGAATCGAGATTATCCAGAACCAGCATTTAATCCGTATATTCCAGAAATGTCAGATTTACAACATTTTTCAGGGAATAGGAATGTTTTGGAAGATCCTGAGGATACAGAAGATGTGCGTAGAGCATATGTTCCAGATGATCCAGATGTTCCATATTTTCCAGAAAATCCAGATTTTTCAGATTATCCAGTCCAGTCAAGAAGTCCTGTTAATTTAAACAATCCGGGCAGTCCAGGAGATACAGATTGGATAGAAAATTCCGATTCTCCAGAAGATCCAGAATATCCAGATTTTTCCAGGAATCCGAATTTTCTCCGTTCACCAGACTATCCTGTTGGTACAGAATGTACAGCCCGTCCAGATTTTCCAGAAATTTCAGATTTTCCAGAAATTCCAGTCCAGATGGAATTTAGGTTCTGTAATGATGTCCAGACTGTCAATGGAGTGACAGAAATCATTACAGAGACCGGTACTACTAATATAGGTTTGATGCAAAAGTGTCCCAGGAACAGAAATAGGAAATTAGGTCCGGACAATTTCCTATCGTCCCGTTATCCAGCTTGGAAACAGAAAAAGGCATCCGCAGCTATGAATTCCGACGAGTCCTGTTTCCGGAATTCTAGTTTTGAAGCAGTCCGACCCGCCTCTGCTTCAAACTTGCCTAGTTCTGTCTCCCATTCTTCCTACTTTGCAGAAGTAAGGATCTGTTGGAAATGTGGGAATCCTGGTCATCAGAGGAAAAATTGCAAGTGGAAAGCAAGAATTTTTCCAGAACACTTTGGTCCAGAGACGTCTGGATTTAGTCCAGTCCAGAAATCCAGACGTTTATGTAAATAGTAAGTATAGGAGTAATATTAATATTTTTACTGTTTCAGATCCTGTTGTAAATAATCTGAATAGTGAGAAAAGATTCCAGATAGTGTATATAGATATGGTTTACATTTAGGTCCTGCTGTAGATTTCCTGAGTAGGTTAAGCTGATTTCCAGATAAGGTATAAATATAAGGATTGTAAATAAGTATTCCAGTTTATAGTTGGTAATGTATATAGTGTATATTTTGGTGATGAATGAGTTAAAAAAAAAAAAAATAGAAGCTAGAGCTTCCATTTTTTTTTCCGCAAGTACGAGGGGTGTGTAATGAAGTGTTTTTGACCAGCTTCATTACTAGACTGGTTTTGATCAAAATCTAAGTACCTGAGCCTGATTCTAGTTGAATTTCACCTGTTTGAAAGCTCGAAACCTGAAAACCTGAGAGAGCTGAGTAATGCATTGATTCCTGACTTCACAAAGCTTTTCCTGATAGTAAACTCTAATGAACATCATTATAACCCTGAAGACTTCAATATTGTTCAACCCTTTGCTTATGATATGAAATTTGATTGAATTATCTATCTGTTGAAATGCTTGATGTTTGATTGCTCATAACTTTGTTGTTATTGAATATTTTCCAGCAAAATTCATTCAGTAGCATAAGCAAAGGTAGTAGATCCTGTTCCTGTGCCCATTTAGGGTGTAATATTATTTTTTCCGCATTTTGTGTTGGAGGTGCACATGTGTTTTTCAAGGACAGATTTAGTGGCCATGGCCATGAGCCATGACAAGGTGGGAGTTTTGACCAATGAGCTTCCAGATTTACTTGTCCTTGTGCCAAGGCCAAAGCAGTGCATAAATACTGAAGACAGCCAAGGATTGGAGACTCTCTAAGCTCATCTCTACAAGTCTACACTACCTGACCTCCGTTGCTCTTCAAGCTCCTGATTCTCAAGCTGATCTTTTAGTGCTCTCATAGTTCATTCAAAACCAGTGTAAAATAGTATTGTATAGTGATTTCCTGTTACACATGTAAGTTTGTATATTTTTCTCCAGTGTTATTCATCCTGTTTATAGCCTCATTTCATTCCTGTTGTTTTTCACACCGATACTCACCCCACCCTGTGTAAAGAACCCAGAACTCTAAATTGAATAAACGGATTTTGTGATTGCATATTTCATATTTCCTTCTCTGTTGTCATTGTTTTCAGTTCCAAATAGTTCAATAATTTATTTAGTGATTTTCAATATTTTCATTTGTCAAAATTGCAGAATATTATTGTTGACTGACGACTGACACTGACAAGCCAGTTAACAACTCTTCTTCTTCTTTTCCTTGAGAAATCCAGTCCTGTGCACCGGTGTCTCTGTGCTTTGTATCCCGTCAGGCGGTGTTCTATGTTTCATGAACTATTGACATTAATGGAAAAATATAATTAATTAACCTCACTAAAAATCCGATATTAGAAAATTAGAAAAATCGAAGGAAAAGAAAAGATAAATAGAAATTGAATCTGTTTAAGTCGTTTAGAACTGTGTTTCCGATTCTCCAGGTAGAAATAATGAAATAGTTGAATGAATAATTTTCCAGACCTAATAACCTTAAAATATCAAAGACCTGAGAGATATTTTGCTTTGATTCCTGTAATTATCCAGACCAGAAATAGCAACCAGTATTCCAGGCTAGACCCAGGGTTTGTAATTAAAGCCTACACTCCCTTGGCTTCTTATTGATTCCAGGTCGATTCAATACCATTGACCCCTGGATTATACTGTGGGTACCGAGGTAGGTATACCTCCTGTACCTTTCTCCACTGTTGCTACTGTGGGCCTCCTTCCCGACTAAGTTGGGAGGAGCAGGTGAAGTAAATCACCTTTATCAAAAATCTGGCGCTCGAGAATCCCCCCTGTCAAATACCAGAGTAGTCTCCTGTCCTGAACAGAGCGTCAAAGTAAGGGCCTCAGAATAAAAGACCCTTATACTGGCTCTCCGTCAAACTATCAGCTGTCTCCAAACCATGAACATTTTATTCATTCATCAACAAGACACTCAGAACTGTTGACTACTAATAACCTAACTAAAAAACTCGGGCCCCCACGTTCGGACGTCATCTTTGCAGCCCTACTTTTATGAAAAATAGGTGCATTTGCGAACGGCAGCTCTTCGTCAGTAGGCACTATGGGTTCGAGTTATCAAAATGAGTTGAAATAGCAAAAATCCCGTTATCTAGCAATCATATGGTTGAACAAAAAAAAAAAGATGGGGCGCTACTGAAACTTTTGAAATGAAATGTTACCTGGAAAGTTGAGCAACCAGATAATGAATAATATTAGTTGTTCTCCCAGACTAAAAGACCTAAATTTACCTTAGATATGTTGTGAGTTGGAGTGTCATGTCAATAAACAAATAAAACAGTTATATACAATACCCAAAACATTTAATTATGATGATAGGACTCATATATCATATCACAGGTTTTGACAAATATGCATAATCAAAAAATATTAGATACTTTCCTCTGTTAAGAAACAACACTGTTGTTGCCTGCTATCATGTGGATGAAAATATATAAATCAACCTTATATTGTACTTGAGAATTCAAAAGCTCCTATAAAGACGTTTTAATATGTCATAGCAGATTTAAAAAAAAATTATATATGGAAGAATTCTACCAGCGCATAGTATACTATGTGAAGGGGAAGTATATGTACCTTTCATGTGTGATTTCATAAATCTATGACCTAGCTATGATTTAAAATTGGTCCATTATACACACTAGCAATGGGCAATATGAGTGAATAAAAATGAAAAATAAAAATATATTTTTATGTCAAAAACCTGTATGGTGTGTCCTACACCAGTTATCCTTGATAAATGGCTTTAGCGCCACCAGATAAAGCTGCTGCGGGAAAGGTTGGCGTAGAGCGGGGTGCTGACTTCACATCCATGGATGTCAGATGACATTGACAGAGTTGTCGTATTTCCACCTTGAAAATCCATCATATCCGAAACAAGTAGGGGACGATATCCAGATTCCAGATTCCAGACTACTATATAGCCACCAAAGGCCTTGTAGAATTAACAGATCCTGGTCGAGCAATGACTCCTGGGAAGAATAGTGCTCCTGGTAAGATAACTCCCGTTTGTAGAACTTCCGGTAAAACTCCTGGTGAAAACTCCCGGTAAAAACCCTTCTATGAAGGGTTGGGGATTGATATGACGATGAAGGTAGGCACGTGGCTGCCTGGGTGATGAACCATGAAGATCCTGCCTCTTAAACCAAAACCAGAAGAATCTGTAGAGTCCAGCAGTCCTTATAGATCAGCAGCAAATCCAGGATATCCTGATGTGATCCAGAACGCCAGGCGATACAGGACTTCAGAAGCCGGTTCACACCACAAAAATGGCACTTGACCACCACGAAGAATTTTCCTGAAGTGAGCTCTTGTCTCACGACCCAGAAAGGAAATCCCTTCTTCAAATTTCCAGAAACTTCGAGAACAACTTAACAGTTTCCGCTTTTCAAATTGACGAGAAATTTGAATATCCAAAATAGAAGACGTTATCGCTACTCCCTCCAGAGACTTGATTCTTCCCGGATGTCTATCTGAACCAATCAGAATTGATGACTAAAATGACGTCACACCTTTCTTCACGAATACTCGGCTTGTTGGTTCGACGATGATGATCTAAGGACATATCAATCCGAATCGGCGTTTGGCGCATGACGAGTTTGACACTGTTGACATGGTGTCATGACCGACAGCTTATTGACGTAAAGCGAAATAACAGATCGACAAAATCAAAACATCAACCTGAATTTATCAAATGCATCAATCAAGAAAATAATGCCAAACGAAGTTAATTGATTCAAAATGGTCGATTCCTAGTGAAACCATCCGCATCAGCATTCCTGGAAAATCCAATACCTATTGTCCTACTGTGATGAAGTTTTGAGTGGAAAAGTAGTGTGAAAAGTGAGTATGAGAATGTCTCTGAAATGGTATTTCATATTACTCTATATTATTTATCTCTTTCAGATAAGTTCCTGTAAAAACCATCTGAATCATCCTTCTACTTGGATCACAACAAGCAGATAAAGCAAGAGATATCAACGTATTTATAGAAATAGTATTTTTATTTTATGTACAGTGTGAAATCTCAGGTGTGTATCCACATATCAGGTTTGAGAATAATTAAATAATATTGTCACGACCATTGGGGCCTTCCTCCCCGGCTGCGTGATCTTAGGGGGTTATGCTTGGCAGCAAGAGGGTGTCCTAACTACCACACTCTCGTAACTCGATTGTGGCATGTGTGCATGTTTTGTTTAACATAAATTTAAGTTTTATTGAACGATCAAGAAACAGTGAACAAGTGAGCAACATAAAAAAGGTTAAGTGAGACAAAAAAAGTGAAGTGAAGTGACTAAATTAAAGTGACCTTATGGCTACACCTTCTAGTGAAATCCTACATCTCTGGATCTAACTACCAACGTGGTTGAAGACAATTACAGGGGCTGTACAAGGTAATGAAACAGTTTTCGATTCAAAAATGTACTCACATTGTCCATACAGCAATCGCTGCTCCGGCAGGGAAGGAGATGTGTGTCATGGCTAAGAGGTTGGCGTTGACGTCTACTAACTCACTAGTGTCGTTACCCCAAAAAAAACGTACTCGCAATCAACGTCGTACCGAGTCTGATTGTCCGATTGTCTGATTGTCCCGGAAAATCTATACTTCGATTGTTTTATAGGCGATACTTGCCGAGTTAGCAGAATCAGCAATAATCGTACCTATCGAGTTCATTACCTCATAGGTGAACTTTCAAGTCCGATGAATTCTGCCGGAAAAGCTTACTAGGTTCCTGTCTGTGAAATTTGAACCGGGTATGAATTACATATGTTATGTGAATGACTTTGGATATTATTTACTGAGGACTTTTATTTTCTTATGGATATTTCTATATAAATTGATTGAATGGTTCCTTTGGTATACCAGGTGTGACACGTCTCCTCCCCTCCGAAGAAGCTGCCCCAGCTTCTAATAATGAATCGACTGACTATTTATATGTCAAAAACAAAACAAAACAAAAAGAATATAAATATACAAGTATATAAAAATAGAACAGAGAAATCATACCAAAATTGACATATAGATGAATAAAGTTCAGTTGATTGACGCAAAAAAAAAATGAAAAAAATCATATATAAAATTCTGAATCAGTTGACAATAATTATTGAAACGAAAAACAACAAAAAAATATTAATAATAATCAGAGAAAATATGAGTTTATGCAGTTTCTGCACTGAGCACTTATCAGTTCCGCACTGAGTCCGGCACTGTCCAATTTCCAACGCTGCTATCCCATGGCAGGTCGGTAAGTTAAACGGACCTACCCATTGTCCGCTTCGGCGCTACCATCGACATCAGAATCACGGAACGTTTCGTGCTGTCTGTGAAGGTTACGGCCCATGGCTATCCGTGCGTCGGGGAGGGGAGCGGTCGGAATCCTCGACCGTCTTTTGCTGCCGCTGGCGCTGCTTATTCCTCACTTCCCCAGCTGCCTGGTCGACTTTTCTATTGAGTGTTCTGAGGAGTCTGTGCTCTGTTCGGGATTATGACTTGACAATTTCGACATACTTTTCTTCCTTTCGTATCTAGTGGGCAGATGGTTGGCTGTTGGCTATGGGCTATCACTGCTATCAGGGTTAGTAGTACTGTGGTACTGTGGTAGGGCTACTATTTGTTGCTTCTGAAGACGATTTCATACTGTTGTGAGGAGACTACGGCGCCAATTCGGAAGTGAAATGTGGAAATTCATGAAAATGTTCCGGAGAGTTGAAAAAAGAAAAAAAAATTGACATAACAATTGACACATTTTTACTATTGTTTTTGTTTCGATTTGATAGGAACTTGATAGGGAACAAGAAAATATTTTCTCTCCTCTTCCGGATCAGGAGATACCTGACAGACTGACACAACAAAATCCATTTTTTGTGGTCTCGCCCGGTTGCTCATCGCATCTGTCATTCCTTATGTTCCGTGTTCTGTGACACAGCCAAACATAACCACAAATTATCTCGTACCTCAAGATCTGTTGCTTCCGTTGAGAGAAAAACATCTGCATCGACAGATTTTTTCTTGCAGAATCTTGCATCTCTGAATCAGCATTTTTCGGTTTTATCTCGGTCCGCAAAACAACGCCCTAACACCAGATTCCGTTTGCGTGTTCGGTACGGTTTTTCGGTTTGTTTGAATCTATTTTTGATTCCTGGTGGATTTCGAGAGTATCTAGTTGCTTATTTCGGTTAGTGATTCCATAATATGACAGTGATGATGAACACTAGTGCATTCATGTGATTATAACTGGTCTGCTACTACATCTCAGGATATTCTGCTTGGTAAGCGCATTTCTTCCTCCATGATGGAATCTTTTTAAAAAAGTGTCCTTTTGTTTTTCCTAGATTTGGATATTCAGGACTTTCTCTGGCTGACTTTGTGCTGCAGACGTCTGGCTAGATCATAGTTGACTTTTTGGCTCCCCTTGCCTTCTGGTACCCCTCTGTAGGATGGTTTGGGAGCTGATACATTGTTGTAAGTTTATACTTATCACGTTTGCAATTCATTTATTGTTCTCTCCTGTGCCTATGTTTCCTTATTCTCACATTTCATGTCCTTTATTTGTAGGTTTCCCAGTATGTCGCAGTCATTGCCCTTCAGAGCTTTCAGCCTCCTGTGTCGAACAACTCAATAGGTGGTGCTACTGGATGGATGGTGTTTATTGGACAGGGCTGCTCGTGCTTCGGTCTGACGTGCGGTTTGTGGCTCACATGGAACAAGAGAAAAATTTACAGCAGTATGTGTACTTTCATTTTTATATAAACAATACCCATTTTTGACTATACTACATACCCATATTGAATCTACATTTACATTTTTCTTTACAAAATACCTACCCATAGTGACATACCTAAATGTATTTTACCTATAGTTCTTCATATGACCACCTAGTACCTGAATTACTGCCCTGTTATCTTTTGTTATTTACGAACTGTCCCTACTCTCTATTATCATGATATGTTTTCTATCTCATTCATTTATGTTTTAATAATTCTCCAAAATCTAATAAAAAGGTTTCTCCCGCTAACTCATCTTCAACTTTCCATCTTTTGACATTTCTTCCATTATATTATTCTCTATCCCAATGTCTTAATTCGATAGGAGGAACGTACTTGGATATCTAGACTCCAGTAAAAACATTCTCCAGTTAGGTATTATAGGTATGCAGTGAGGTTATCAAAGCTTCATTTCAAACTTATCATCTTGCTTTTAACACATCCACATATATAATGTACATATAACTCGAATTCCAAATCAGTACCTTGCTTTCATTCAAATCAAATTGTGAAGGTATCTATAAGAAAACAACTACTTTCCTGGCTAATACCATCGACGACTATTGAATTACATCCTCTAGATATTTACAACAATTTGATTACTTATACATTCACTCTTTGTACGTACTGATTTCATTGCATTCGTCTGCAATAACTTGATTGCAACACATCTTTAAACCTTGCATGACAACTTTTTGTCATGCCTTGGCCTTAAGGGTGAGTATTCACTAATATTTCAAGTTTCCTCCATACCTCCCTATAGCCGAACTGTTTAGTAACCATCACTTAACTCAGTAAAAATATCTCAATTCATCTCATAATTCAAATCTATCTATAATTCTCTCAAAACAATATCTCCTTTACATAATATACAGTACATAACTCACGTGTTATGTCTTGGCCGAAAGGTGAGTTTTCACTATTGTACTTGACAAAGCATCTGCCAAACTTACCTAGCCGAATTGTTTAGTAGACCTTACTAAACTCATAGTAAAATATATCTTATTACGTCTTATAACTCGAATCCATCTAAAACTCTCAAAATAATATCTTCTTTTTTATACATAGTACATAACTCTTGTGTTATGTCTTGGCCGAAGGGTGAGTTTTCACTATTGTACTTGACAAAGCATCTGCCAAACGTCCCTAGCCGAGCTGTTCAGTAATCTTTACTAAACTCATTAGTGAACTCGCAACAAGATACATCTCATATCAATATCCTTCATAATCCTCAATATATCATTATTTATCTTCAATTCAACATTATTTATCTTCAATTCATCATTATTCATCTTCAATGTACCATTTATCTTCAATATCTCGTAACTCATCTTTAATATATCATCAATTCAATTATTTCTCTCTATATCATATTTTCAATTTCATTATTACATCATTTGATTTGAATTCAACCACTCCATTATAATCACCGAGGTACCAATATCTCAAATTAAAAAATAATTCTTGAACAAAGATCACGTTTTTATGTGTTAACAACAAACATACTGTAGATATAAAGCATTTGTAAAAATAATCTCACTTCTACCTAACCTTCTGCCTACCAATAGTCAAGTCAATGACGTCAAATCACTCTGTAAAAAATTACTTTACCATTTCTCGAACTCAAGTGAACTACTGTCAAAATGATCTTGAAAAACGAAATTCTCAGGAGAAATTGATGATGTACTTGTTAAATACTGTCTGTAGGTTAATCGAGGAGGTGGTATATTCATTATTCCAAATTTTTTGGGATTTTCTCTTCTTATGTTGAAAACGGGAGCAAAACCGGTCCCGAAACGTCCAAAGATAAGTGAAAATTTGATATTTTTTCTATATACCTTTATTTCCCTTCTCCAAAAATTTTTTCAATACAAATTGTCACTGACAAGCTAGTGAATTTTTCTTTTAGGCTCTCTGATAGGAAAATTCTTTAAACGCAGTGACATTTTGGGGCAAATCATCTGATTTGTCCTTACTACACGTATATTGAAATAATATCCATATTTTTATTTTATAGAAACGAGGAGAGAAAATCCCAAAAAATTTGGAATAATGATGTACTTGGTTGAAACAAAAATCACAGCGAAAAAAAAAAGGTATGTGCCAGTTTTGTAACAGCTCATTGTTTCAATCGAGTTAACCATGGTGCGAGTGACCGTTGTGAAATATGATATTTAATAACAATGAGGTGATATCATCAGCTGTATGACCTATCTCTAACAAAATGAATTTCGGTCGCGGAATGAAATTTGAACATTGTTGAAACGCTGAGATATAGATACTTGGAATGTAGGGCTGGGACAAACATAATATCGGTTCAAAAAATAAAATTCGAAATTATCTAGATTTAATGAAATGGGGTCAAATTATTCTGGATGGCAATGTATTATCCTAATGATATAATTGTAATCCATGAAGTGGTAGTTTGAGAAAAGAGGAGAAATAAATTTTGATTTATTTATACAGGGTGATCATGATATGGTGAGGAGAAGCTGAGACAAATACATTCATACTTCTTCATCTTCCTCCTCATCCGAATACAAAAAGGTTGGAGCCCATGGGTGGTTGTAGGGTAGTATCCTACTATAATGTACCACGTCAGTTTCATTTTTTGCCATGGGCCCTAGATTCACCTCGTAATCTTCGTCGTCGATTTTCCTCGAAATATAGTACGGTCCAAACCACCTCACACTTGTTTGCCCTTGACCTTTCAAATACACCACCTTTACCTCATCCCATGTGTTGAACACACCCAACTTTCGAGGACTTATTCCAACCGAGGTGCCTTGTGTGGACGTTAAAACCAGGTTTGGATCATGTTGTGTCTTGATTCCTTCGGATTTCTCCGGGAGACAGTTTGAGGCCGAATCCAATTCATTTTCCTCATTGGTTTTTTCGTCCCTGTACTCCGATGGTGGTAAAAGCAACTCATCGTCATCGAAAGAGATGAGATCTTCTTCATTGGACGAGATGACGGGCAACCCGTCATCTTCGAAAGAGATCAGGTCTTCAACATACGGAGTGGTTAATGACATTTGACTATTTTTGCCTGGTCGCGATTTCCATGAATCTTCAATTTGAGACAAGGCATTTTTCAAGTTTACAAGACACTCGTCTTTATACAAATGTTTGTATGAAAAAAATTTTCGTTGACGATTGCTATTATTTTGAATATTTACGAGAAGTGGTGAGGGAGTTCTGGCGTACGGGGTAGTTTGAGTGGTAGTTCTGCTTACTTGTTCCCTGGACTGTGAATGAAATATATATTTGAATTATTCAGACATTCTTCTCTGTACATATCCTTATATGCCATTTGCTGTGGTGGCCTTCTACTGTAATATTTTACATTGAAGTTTGTTGATGCTGTACTATTTCTTGAGATGCCGGGGTGCAAATCCAATACGTGCGTTTGGTCATCTTTTGACAAAGTTAGAGTATCACTATCCAGGTTAATGATTGATTTGTGCTGCCTCAGAAATTTCATCCCAAGAATCAATGGATATGGTAGTTTATCAATAACGGTAGCCCCACAACTAGTTCCAAACTTTCCCATTTTTATATTCACCATTGCTGATCCCAGGGTGGGCACTCTTCTATTTCCCACTGCTACTAAGAATTGCTTGAATGAGGCGTCATATGATTCAATGTAGTCCCTGCAAACAATATTTTGTTCTGCCCCCGTGTCCAGTATTATTCTAGATTCCTTATTATTGATTAGAGCAGTTATTGTCAATATATTGTAATTGCGAGAGTTTCGGATAAGTGCCCCATTAATGGATAGGACGACACCGGGGTCTAGTTGGGGCGTCCACCCCCATTTGGGTGTGTAGGGGTACTCATGCAAACAGATGCGTGGTGGCCGATTTTCCCACAAGAGTAGCATCTAGGTCGGCCGTTAATTGTCCTGGTGTTTGGAATATACTGGGGGTTGGTGGCTCCTTGACTGTAGTGAGGTATTTGGGTGAAGTTGTTTTGATGATGATTTCCGACAGCTCTATTGTTACTCGACTGATTTTCTAGACCATATCTTTGTTGATGGTTATTTTGCGGTTGATTTTGTCGATACCTGTTATTTTGCATGAAGTTTTGGTGTTGCCGCTGAGGGGAAAAATGTTGTCTCTGCTGAAAGTTATTAAAACTCGGGGGGTTGCTTCTGTGCTGAAAATTGTTTGCAGGTTGGAATTGATAGTTATTAACCTGTTGAAACCGATTATAGTTATTTCTTGGTCTGAAGTTCGCTCTTGGTTGGGAGTTTGGGTGGTAGCTCGGTTGGAAGTTATTTTGTTGTATTTGAAGGTTCTGTTGATTGAATCCCATTGGATCCGTAGCAGTTGCCAGAGGAATATAATTCAACGAGGAGTTAGTCATGACATCATCCAATTTATTGACAATACCTTTGAAATCATCCATGGTCATCCTGTCTGTACGGATAAGGCGGTACGCACCATATACGTTAGGTCTTATCCCGTTTTCAAAGAATTTACGAAATTCCTCTGGGTTCAAGGTGGGGTCATATTCGTAAAAAAGAGTTTTCAAGTCATAGAAGTATGCCTTAATTGACTCGTCGTCTCCCTGTTCCCGGTGTAGCAGGCGGATTTCCAGGTTCCTTTTCAAATCCCCATCCCCAAATTCGGCGATAAAATCAGTTTTGATGTTTTCCCATGTTTTTTGGTTATTTGCTGTGACCTCCGTATAT